>APFE031405054.1:17535-45931 GCA_000404065.3 Pinus taeda | reverse complement strand
CGCTGCTCGCCATCTTCTTTCACCACCAAAATCGATCTCACAGATCTCCCACTGAACAGGGTCTACCACAGGCCTGAGTGAAACCCCTCAGCAACAAAGACGTCCCCTTGAAGCCAAAATAGCTCTGATACCAAATGTAGGTTTAAACCCCATACAAAAATTACCTACATACGAATTCTAAATCATAGGAAAAATAAAAATGCGAGAGCATAACACATAAAACACATATACACAGAGATTTCCCACTGGATCTCAAAACCAAGACTACCAACTTGATTTTTCATTATATTCCTTTCTATGTTACAATACATATTTATACATGCATCACATTCAATTAAACAGATTCATCCAATAGATTCACACATCAATACATCATTAATTCATAAAGAAATTTCTTCACCATAAGATATATCATAAACATAATAGCAAAAAGAAACAGATAAAACATATGAATTTCTCCCACAATATTCTTTATTGATCTTCAGTATAAGGTTAGAGACTGAAAACTTCCCTACGCACTCAACTATAGGGGTTCACACACTCAGCTGCTGACTCTACTCTAGGCCTCTGCTCACTCAGTTGTAGAGCCTTTCCCCCCTCTAAGACTTACTTCTCTGTGTTAATTCTCTAATACTCCATTCATCATACCCATAAACCAAGACATAGATCTACCTTAGATTCTCTAAGACACACCTATTTATACAATCCCATGGTCAGCGAACCATGGGTAGATCTCAAGAACCAACTCAAGTTTATATAAAGGAGGGTAAAAACCCTTTTTGACTTCTAACTAACTATGCACTCCGCATCCACAATTCGTGGAGACTTTACATATTTTTATCAACTTTACATCAAAATTTGGGCTTTTGCCCCAAAACTGACCTAGGGGATCCCATCCCAACATGGGTTCAAACCCACAGGACTCCCCCATAAAATTATTTTGGTGTTTTATTTAATTTGGGGTCGTCCGTTGGGAGGGTCAGCCAATAGCCAATGTGGGTCCAACTCTCTTTGACCCTTGTTAATACATGACTTGTGGTTTGGCCGTTGGGTGGGGTCCCAAGTCAGACCTGATAGCCCCGACTTGTTTTAATTTTTTTTATTTTGATTATATTTAAAATAATAATCAACGGGAGCTATATTTCATTAGGGGTTACCAGCCAAATTAACTAGTCAATAATTTGGTCATTTACATCGAATGTTTAATGCTAAATTGTTTTGTGGTTTGTTGCTACCAATTTTTTCTGAGATACCAAAGTTAGTGAGCCTCCAAATTTTTATGGCAACAAAATCCCTACTTCTTTGACTAACAAGAAATTGCGCATATGAATTCAAATTGAGGAATCATCTACGTCATTGGAATTAGGACGACGAGCTCTTCAATCTAGTCCTAGTTTTGATGAAATATGAAGACTTAAATTTTTTAGCTTCTCCAAAGCTACCTAGATCACTTCCCCCCAAAAATCTAGCTCCATGTCCCCCTTCATCCATCCATCAATTCAATTTTACATAAATTTACATAAGTACAAAAACATTACACAATGATATTTACATACACAAGGCCTTACACAAAGGGTTGTTACATTTATCATGTTAAGAGATGGAGTGAACAAAAGTTATTCACTAAACATATTATAGTTTTTGGATGAGTGGCTAGGGATCATATTCCAAATGAGAAGTGGAAAATTTTGGATCCCAGTAAGTATTCATGCATCAAGGTAGGTTCTTTTGAAAAATAAAAATCCTCTCTATTTTTTGAGCCAATCAAATAGGAAATGAGATGTTGACGATATGTTATATTTGATGAGAAGATATCAAACATTTACCTACTAACTCTTACCTTTAGGGTTACTCTAAAAGGTTTACACCATGCTTGGGGGTGTTCCATGTGATGAGGGGTGCATGGTGTATGGATGACCCCTGGTTGTTATGTGATGTGCATGTATATGTGGAGGTGGCTTGCTCATGAATTATTAGACATTTTAATGAGAACTTTAGATAGAATAGAAATATTCTTCATATGAGCCACATAAATATATTTTTCTTGCTTGGAGGTGTTGTGACCACCAACAACCCCCCTTTTTATTTAGTGTTGTGACTAATACTAAATATATGGGGACCCTTAGCTAAAATTCAAAAAAATAAAATAGTGATTGTATTTCCTATTCAATAAAACATACCATCATAAACTTAAGAAAATACCTTTGAAAATATCTATAAAAAAAACACTTATGTTTTGTGATGAGGGAAGACAAAATCACTCCTTAAAGGATATCGTATCACAGAATGGATAACAAGATGCCTCCCTACAAGCCAAAACTTCAAGAATGCAAGATTGAAATGTGAGATCACATATTAAAAACATATATATCACATCGCATGCTTTAAAACGCACTTATGCTGAAAAACCGCAGAAAACGCCGATATGCGATATCGCAAAATCGCACCTCGGAAGAAATACATTAAACGCGAAATGTGCATACTTACGAGTTTGTGATAATGCGACCATGCGATATTGCAATAAAGTAGAAAAGTGATCTTATGAAAGAATGAAAGAGCGATCTTGTGATCATGCGATCATGTGATATTGCGATCATGCGATCATGCGGTATTGCAATATTGCAATTATGTGATGCATCATCTCATTGCAAATTTTCTGGTTCATTATTCAAGGAAAAGTGTTTCCATTAAACGAGAATGGTTATGTGCTTTAAATGCTCATTAATGAAGTAGTTTCCAGTTGTTAATGAAATCTAGTTTTGAGTTTATCAAAGAGCCAGTTCACGTAAGGTGGCATACTTTTAAATGTCTTCGGCAGTCAAAGCATTTCTGTCGTTATTTATTGTCATTACTCTCACCTCACTTGTAAACTGCAGGAACGAAGGAAAAAAGGTTATAGAAAGTAGTGTACAGGAAACTACGGTGAAAATAGGTGAGGCTTTGATATCTGAAGACAGAGAAAAGGCACCCTTGCACAAAGACACAACATGCAATAGAAACGTGGGTATTTTCACCTGGGAAGGCATACATAATCTATTTGAGGAAATAAATCCTAAAGTAATGGGATTTATGGCTACTATAGGCTCATCAAGGTCGTCTGAAGCATCAGTTGTAGAGTTAGCTTGTTCATTCCTGCATTGGAGAGCGGCAAGGCTCAAAATTCTCCCCTGCATAGAAATGGTTAAAGGAATATTAGACAACGCTGACATCAAGATAGGCAGTTTAGGGCTCAAGGTCAAGAGCTCTCAGAATCATTGTTTTCACAAAATTTCAACTTTACATCTGCTATAAGGAAACACGCAAGAGGAAAAAATCACACTAAGGAAGCCCGGATTAAGAAACAAAGGTAGTCTGGGTAAAACTTCTCGAAATGGGAAGCTTCTAATTGCTCAGTCTCGTGTAAGCCCAGTACCGAAAAGATGGTGCCGAATCTTGTTGATTCCATTTTGCAGCACATTTAAAGGCTGAAGTCAGCCAACTGAGTCATATCAAGCAAATGCTGAATGCTTGCGACATTAAGGAGAAAATACAGAAATAGTTAGTTTTAGATTTAATTTTAGAAATAGTTTTATTTTATTTTTCCTAGAAAAAGGATGGTCATTTAAACCGTATCCTAAATTTTTGTAAATAAGTTATTTTTAGACATAGTTAATAGTATTTAAACCATTCTCATGCATTTAGAGAATGGTCCAGAAATTTATCAAAAACTTGTCCTCAAAACATGCACTTTTGCACCCTCCGAGGAGGTTTTCGTGAATGAATGGAGCAAGATTTATTGATTTTTGGATCTGATAACTGCTACTGATGTTGCACTTCTCTGCTGTTAGTTGATGCTGAATTGAGAAGAGATAAATCGTTATCGCTTGAAGCTCATGAGTAGAACTAGTTATAAATGGTACTTCTATCTCTTAACTGTTTCTATCTCCTGTGCTAGAGTGATATTTAAGCTTAGTTGTTTATATGTTAATGCTTGAATGCCTAAGTTATCATTTGGCACTTTTGTACGGTGATAACTATTTATTTGTGCTTGATATGTGAACAGCTTACTATGCGATATGCTTCTCACAACTGTTTCGTCTAACTTTTTATGCGGAGTAGTTCATCTATATTGAATTCTTTTCTTATAACAGTTGAATGATCTTTATTACCAATTGTTATTTGAAATCATTTTAGATCGCATAACAGAAAAATCTTACCCCGGGTTAGTATAAATATTAGATGTTGTTGCTTTTCTAGAATACAATTGCATATCATTAGATTAGAATTAGAAGTAGATTATCTCATTTAGAATCTTTTAAAGCCACAAACATCAATAAATATTACACACACACACACAAATTGGGAAATTGGTCCCATTATCCCTAGTCGGACCCTCTATACCAAACGAAAAAGGAGCTGCCAACCAAGGTCCGGACCGGGCGGGTATCCCCCTTGTTGTTGAACATTTTCGAGGCTTCAACAGGAGGATACCTTACTTTCAAAGAAGAAAGTAAGGTATTTTGGATGAGGTTGTTGAGCCCTAGATGGCATGGGAAAACATGGATTACTTGCACGGAGGCTTGTACTTTACTAATGATAGCATAGGTTGAGTATGTGATAATGTAGTTAAAGTGGACTTAGAGTTTGCACATGACTTGGGAGGAGTGTTGGAGCATTGGAGGCATATGGGAGAGGAACGCCATACACATTTTATTGGGATCTCATGCCTTAGATCCTTACTTGTCAACAATGTCACCTTGGAGCTTGAAAGTTTTCCTTTTTGGTGTAGTGCTTCAAATGTGTGGACCTAGTTATGTAGAGTGGGTTTCCTATAATTTATTAGGTCCACTTGTAATTATTGGCCCCTTTTACCTCTCATATAAAGAGAGGAAGGAGACTAATTTATATTCATTCTTGATCATTAACTTGTAAGAGATCTATGAGGAGTGGATTGAACCTCTCTCTTTCCTTGTACTTTCATTTATTGTATTTTATATTATTTCTATTTTTCTTCGATTGCTAAGGTTATTGGAGAATTCAAAGAAAAATATAGGGTTAGTATTTCATCCTAAGGGAGCAAAGAAGACTAGGGTTTGGTAAAACCAAGGAATATTGCTACATGTATGCTTACTAAGGATGAGAAGATAAGGAAACTCTTTGTAGTCATAGAAGATAAGTATTCAATCCAAGGAGGACTTTCTTGTGTTGATGCTTTCTTTTTGGATATCTTTAGTAATGGCTAAGGTTTTCGTCCTTTTACCTAGATATATTTTGGAGAGCCTAAATAATTGTACTAGCTTGTGATATGTTGGTAATACGTGAATTCACTTCATTTCTTCCATATATTTGTGAATATTTAAGCTATCCAAAATAATGTGAATGAATATTTGATGTTGAGCTTACATTTCCATCTCACTTGGTAATCTCCATTTCTTATTTTCCATGCTAATTTGACATAAAAAAGGGCTAAAAGGGTTAATTGATACAACATATATTTTGAAGATAGTAGATAAGCTTTACTATTCTATATATTTAGTAATTAAAGTGATTCCAAATCTAATTTATGGTTGGTATGATGTTCCCTAAGGGCTGGAAATTGGTGGCATATGTTTGGTATATTTCACTTGGGTTTGCCTAGTGTGTCAAGGTTGAAGTGAGAGTATTTTGTTTCTTGTTTCTTGGTTTAAGTTAATATATTGTATTAGCCTTAAGGATACATTTGACAAGGAATAGATTTGGAAAACATACTTGTGAGGTGAATTTTTTTAATTTTTAATAAAAAACAATTTCTTTAAGTTCCTATATGGTATTATAGATGTTTCACTAAAATTTATTTCTTGGAAAAGAGGGAGTTGAATAGCTAGTTGGATTGTACCTAAGAGTGGTACTTGATCTATTTATAAATTTTTGGGTGAGGAACCATAGGTCACTTGGGAGAAGTGCTTGAACCATTGAAGGATTGTACTACTTATGCGTTGTTGATTTTTTACTTTGAGGGTGCTTAAGATTTGTAGGATGTTGACTCTCAATCTTAGAGAGTGTGAAAAAATGGATGGTCCTTTCAACTTCAAACCTTGTTAGTTAAGGTTGGAAATGCAATGTGGAGAAAGCCGAGATTTGGAAACATGTTTAGAATATGATAGTTTTCCCCCCATCCTACAAGAATAAGGCTAAGGTGAGGTGAATCACTCTTCATTTAATGAAGGATCACTTCATCCCCTACATTGAAAAGAAGACAACTAGTAACGATATGTTTGATACTTTGGTATGTATTTCAAAGTACTAGTATTTTTCAATAAATGATCCTAAGGAATAATTTTTCATTCATTCACATAAGTAACACATATATGGTGTTGAGCTACCTTACCAAGGTCATAAAGTTGAAGGATAAACTAATTTCCATTGGGATGAATGTGGAGAACAAGGAATTTTTGTACATTCATTTGAATGGACTTACTCCATCTTGGATGTATTATGTCAAAGACACTACAAGGAAAATACATTATAGAGAAGTTTATAATAGAGGTTTCTAGTGTTATAAAATTAGAAAAAAATGTCATAAAACATCTGTTAAAATATCTGTTTGGGATAGTCAAGGTTTTAACATAAATTCATCACAACTAAAAAAAAATTGGCAGTCAGAGGTTCTAGTGGATGTTTTTTTTTTTTTTTTTTTTTTTTTTTTTGCAGTGTGCTTAATGGAACAGGTAGCACTAGTGCAAAACATACATAAAATAATTGGGCAGCATACATAACTAAAATCAATGAGGCATTGAATGCAAAGGATATTGATGCATAATATATATTGCACTAGTGCTAAGAGATAAAAAAATCCCTTGGGCATGCTTCTATGGATTGACACTGGGGCACTTGAAAAATAATTATTATGTTGGTGCTTTTTTTAAACTTGTAGCACTGATACGTATCGTTAATACAAAGACCCCGATGCATTAGTTATACAAAAGGACCGATGCTATTAGTTTTTAGAAATCACCGAGATGAAAATAATATTTTGTAGGACCAGGGAGTTAGTCATATGAAAAAACTAGTGCAGTAAGAATTACAATGCACTGGGGTGTTAATCTCAAACAAGATCGATGCTTGAAGTGATAAACGCATCGGTGCTATAATTTTCTTAAAAGGCATTATGCATGCAAAAATATTTCGTCACAATGCTTTTATATAACACAACGCACTTGTACTTTTTTATGTTATAGAAGCACTGGGTTTTTGAATGAGATCTCTTTTTTGGAAACATCAGTTTGTGACATTGCAATTATTGTAATCTTTTAAATCCGCTATTCATCAAAAAATCGACATATATCTTATAATAGTATTCAAATAAATTAAAATTTGATTAGTGAATTTGTATATGATGTTTGTATTAATTTGTTATATTATCATATTTCATATCTCTTCATTATAATATTTAATCATCCATTTATTTAATCGGTAGTGTAACATTTCACAATGACATTGGATGACACAATAGAATAAATTAAAATGCATTTTGTTATATATCAATTTTAGGCTCTTTGTCATACATAATGGGATTGTTATTGGTAAACCCCTGTATTTCAATTGGGACACTATTTTCATTGCATTAAACAAAATGTTTGATTTTCACAGACAATTATTTCAAAAAATACATGTTGCATTGATATCCAAATCGATCATCATTCTTCGCTGGAATTGTTGTCATTGCTTGAGCTACTTCCATGACATAGGTTATTTGGAGGAATGTTTTGTTGATTGCATCAATTGTTTTCGTATTCCTAATATTGTAGTTCCATCTGCAAACATAAAAAAAAGTGTAATGATTATATCTACATTGGTGATAATAATGAAAATTGAAATAAATAATATACATCAATGTAAATCAAATAGAAATGTAGCATAGAAAGAAGTGACTCCTTGTTGGGTACGAGTCCTTTGGGGTTAAAAGCCCAAGTTTTGTATAAATAATGTAAAGTCTCCACATTTTGTGGTCATGGAGCGGAAATATGTAAACAGTCAAAAAGGGTTTCCACCCTTAGTTTAGATAGTTTGTGTTGGCTTGATGAGATCCACCCTTGGTCCACAGGACATGGGAATGTATAAAAAGGGAGTCTTAGAAGAGTCTAAGGGAAGTTTTTGGTAGAGTCCTAAGTAAGTTTATGGGCCTGTGAGAACTAAGAACGAAGATTCTTAGCATAGGAATAGACTTTGCAGCTGAGTGTGTAGAGGCCTAGGGTAGAAGTTCGCAACTAAGTGCGTGGACCCTGCAGTTGTGTGCATAGGGTAGTCAAAGTGTATACTAGAAATCTAGGTTATCAATAAATAGAAGTATTCACGAATTACCTGTGTATTTTACTTATGTTAATTTCATGTGATTATGTTATGTTGAACATTGGATTTATGTTTAATGTTATTCTGATGTGCGAATATATATGTTTCTCTTTGTTATGTGAACACAAGTAAAGATATATGCTCACATGAAGATAATCATAATGCATGTTGAAGTTAACCAATAACTAACATAATTTGGATAAATACAAAAGTAAGAGTAATTACAGAGGAGCGTAAGTACCTGATCTATCTATTTAGGGTACACAAAGGATAGTCATAGACCTTCGCAGAGGACTCTGAGACGATTAAGAGAGGTGAATCGATAAGCCCTAAAAGGCTTATCGATCTACACAAAGGTAGAGTGAAGGTCTAAAAGTGACATCATTACCATCTCAAGGTGTGGAAACCTAGTTCTTGCATCCCCTCATACTAGTTTGGGTGAGACTTTAGTCCGCGCTCCATGGATTGATGTCGAAAGGGCTACTAGTGTAGGGATTTACTTAACTGCTTAACGTTGAACTTGGGTCAGGGCAAATCAAGCCAACAAATAGTTCTGTTGTCGGGACTAGGATCTTCATAACGAGATGTGTGATGTCACATCATTGGAATCCAACTAAGAAAGAGATCAAAGACTGGTTGGATAGAAAGATCCACGAATTCGCAGCGTAATAAAATAGGAATCCGCTATTAATGAAAGAACAGTGGTTGGAAAGATACCTTTACATAGAAATACATGAGATCTTCTTCTATTCCTTCTCAGTCGAGTTATAGGAGTGGATCGCGAAGTTAGCAGATGACCAAGGGAGGTGGAGGCTTGACGGTCTGATTGTCTGGACCCCAGAGTTAATGCAAAGATCGTAAGCCTCTGAAGATGAGATCACGCACGATGTCGATCATTGGCTCAATTGTATCACATGAGGGTTCGTGATAGATTTCATGGTCGATACCTCGGTCAGTCACAATGAAGCAGAGCGACGCTTCTCCAAGGGGCTGCGAGTAAGTATTTAAAATCATTCAATACTTGGATTAAGATGCTCTTGTGTGAAAAGTAGGTTATGTAGTTACCTTGATGTTTGGGGCTACGCGAAGTGGAAGGAATTTCAGGGACGGAGGAAGAAAAGGCCCTGAATATAACCCACTGATTGAACCTCCTCTGAGTGATGATGAGGGAGCAACACAGGCTTCTCCGCAGAGCGTTGTTCAGTTAATAAGATAGGGGTTCCCACGAATACCTCATCCACCCACACCACCTCCATATTCACCTCCACCGCTTACACCCTCGCCCACACCACTGCCACCTCCACCACCGTTCAATATGGAAAACTCCATGAAGCTACCTGTGTTCAAGGGCATGGGAAATGAAGATCTGGACCAGTTTTGGTTCGTTGCGAAGGCTGTATGGGAAGCTCAGGGTATCATAGATGATCAATTGAAGAAATAAAATTTGGTTATTTCTTTGCAGGACCATGCACTAATGTGGCACATTAAGTACTACACGGATAACCCGAAGTCTGCATTGGCAGATATCCAAACTGTGTTGAATAAGGAATTCAGTAGACTTAAGTCCAAAGCACAATCAATTGTGGGGTTCAAAGAGATCATGATGAAGCCTAGTGAGACATCCTGGGATTTGGATTAGAGATTGAAGTGTACGATCTACAAGGCTAACATGAATCTAACTTATGGGTAGCACTGTGAGTGGTTTGTGGCCTTTCTCTCGCCTCATCTAAGGGTTGCACTATCACAACAGAAGATTGGGACCTAGGCGGAAGCTCTAGAAATCGCGATGAGATTGCATGAGACACAAATGCAAGATGCTACTCTGGGGGTCCAGCAGATTCATGTGCAGTTGCAGAAACTTTGCCTCGAAATGAAGAGTCTAAAGAAGGATAGAACATCTTGGCCTAAGGTGCGCAAATAATTTTGGTGCGTGAAGTGAAAAATCCAGGGGCACGACAAAGATCACTGTACAGTTTTCTCAAATTATGTTGCATTAGGGGGACCAATGCCTCTGAGGTCGGAAGCTATAGTAGGGCTAAGTACATGACCCGCACTATGGTGTGTTATCTATCAAGTAGTTGGGAAACATGGGATAGATAATTTCCATTTGTTGTAGAAATTCGTACAGACACCGCAACATCTCTTCTGCAACTTTTGTCAATCAGTGGGTCATTATGAGTGAAATTTTCAGAGTTACGAATTAATGATGCATAGGACACCTGCATACAAGGTGCAGGTCGAAACACACCCTCTGGACCAAGGTGTTGGAGGAGCTTGAGGCAAGTATCAAGGGCGCGGATGAGGCTGAGGTAGAGGAGGACCTGGTAGAGGTCGAGGGCAGGTTATTTGTTACAATTCTAGAGGACCAAGACACTACATGTGGGACTGCCCGAATCCGACACGTCTGTCATGCCGCTATTGTACTCAGTTTGAACATATGATGGAGTATTTACTTATATTGTTGGCTAAATATGTAAGAAGGGGAAAAAACCTTAGCAACTGAATTAGAACCTGTAGATGATGAGGGTTGAGCCTCGTGAGGAAGACCCTAAGGTAAATATTATGCTGCAGAGTGGAGCAACAACTGGTGAAGATAAGGGGAAGAAGCCTGAAGAAGGTGAATGAGTCCACAAAGCAATAGAAAAGGAGATTGGGTTTGATCTAGAAAGCACAAAAGAAATGTTTATGGAAGTGAAGAAAATATTCACCAAGGCCTCTACCTCAGGGAGTCAGGAGAAGTCGGCTAAAGAAATGGATCCATCCATGATTACCACGTTTTTGGAGACCTACATGAAACTGCTACGCGATATCAAGCCTGTAAAGGGATTGCAGGAGTTGATAAAAAGGTGCACGAGGAAGGAAAACATTGTTGACGGACCGTGCAAGTCAGAAATATTGGCAGGCATAAGAAGGGAATTAGACGTGGGATGAGACTTACCATGCAGATAGGAGAATACAAAATGGACCAAGTTATCTTAGACCTAGGGTCGGACGTGAACGTTTTGCTGAAACAGACATGGGAGAGAATGGGGAGACCTACGCTACAGTGGTCTATGATTTAGTTAAGGATGTTGAATCAACATTAAATCATCCCAGTGGGGAGGTGGTAGGGGGTAATAGTTGATATTGAAGGTGCAAGCTCACTAGCTGATTTTGAAGTGATAGAGATTGTGGATGACAAGAATCCCTACCCCACGCTCCTTGTGATCGATTAGGCCACTGACATGAATGGGGTAATCAATCTAAAGAAGTGTAAGATGATATTTGAGAAGAAATTGCTCTGCGTAGTAGTGCCCCTAGAACTTGCAAAAAGATCACGCTATACTGAACCGGTCTATGATTAAGAAAGTGATGACAATTTGGACTAAATTTACAAGATAATGGAATGAGATTAGGATTGGGTGAATCCAATAGCAGATGGACGTATTGCATGGGACTGCAAGAGTTCCTGCACATCAAATTCAGACAAATAAATAGAGCACTAGCAGAATTGACTGCATGAAGTATCTACGTTGCATTGTAATATGATTACTAAGTCATTGCGTTGTGTATCATCAGAGGTAACAAATCTGCCTTACTATGATGGTTTAACTAATGTTGATCACTTTTTGGATGCATTTGAGAGAGAAGTTCTAGAGAAAAATTGCTTCCAGGCCTTGGACTTGGCACTACGCACTACACATGCGAGATGGTGGGGCACACACAAGGACAGTTTTGATGATTGGTGTGTATACAAAAAAATGATGACAGTACAGTTTGGTCACCCATAAGTGTGGCTAACTGAAGAGTATGATGGGAGAAATGATTTGTACAACCATTTGACCAAATGGATTGAAGCATATGGAGTGAAGCCTCAACCAGAGTGAGTACATATGTTTTGTCATACTTTGGATCTTATACCGATGAATTGGTACTTGGAGACGGAAGTCCACCATGGCACTGAAGAATGGGATATTTTGCAACAAGGATTTTTGATGACATTCACCTTTGAGGATGGGTTTGAATGTATCGACGAAGAGTTGTAGGAGGTTAAGGTAGCAATATTTAGGATATCATAGGATCCTCTGGATTTGATTCAACCTGATTGGACTACCCAACTGAGCCATGCACTGGAGTGCTACAATGTAACAATGGAAGAAGAAGTCGAAGACCCGAGGAAGATTAATATTCTAGAGACTAAAGGTCGCCACCAAGTTGAGGGACTGCAACTAGAGAACCCAGACATAACTGAGCTGCTCAAAACTAGACAGGTGAACATTAGCATGGAAGCAGAGCTAGAGTTTGCAAAGATTAGGGAATACTAGGATGACACAACAATGGATAAGGTCGTCGAACTACTCCGCAAATATCAAGATCTCTTCCCCACAAAGTTTTTAAATCTGAAAGGGATATTAAGGGACATGCGTGTCATGAAATCACTCTAAAACCATATGTGAATCCAGTTAAGCAAAAACCTATTGGAAATAATACTGAGAGGGGGGTTGAATCAGTATTATCAAGTCAATTATTTTTTAATTCATATACAGATTTCTATACGCTACTTTAGTTAGATAAACCAGTGTATATACGCAACTTCGGTTAAATAAAACATCGTATAACTCACAGACTTGTAATTTAATAATTCTTCATATGTTAATCTTAAATCTGTGTGTCAGAACCATATAGACATCAATCAGGAAAAAAAAAATAGTGCAGACAGTCACACACAAGAACACAAGATATAAGGTGGAAACCCAATGTGGGTGAAAACCACCTGTTGTAATTCGTCTCTATCTTCTTTCAATTAGAAACTTCTTTTTACAATGATTCTATACTAGTGCAGTCTTATACCAGTATGCAAGATGCTACCTGCAGAAGGCTACAACCTTCTCTCATTCTCCAGCTTCACTTGGAAGGGAGCTACAACCCCCTTTAGCTCTTGTACTAGCTGAGGTACTAGTACGCAGGCTACTACTTGCAGAAGGCTACTACCTGCTCTTTTCTTCCAGGGACTACGTTTCATAAATTTTCAGAATGGATCCATGAATAACATCAATCAAACATCAAGTATATCTGCATCAATCAATCTCCTTTGTACCAACCAATATAGAATCAACCAAACACTTCTCAGAATGTTGTAACCAGAAAACAGTGACAGTAACCAGACACCAATTCTGAACCCAGAACACTGCAGCAATAAACAGAAGCAGCTAAAGCACATTTCATGAAACATACGCTATTTCACTATGCAGAAACCTGCATACATACGCATATGTATCAATGCCATCCAACGTATATGCTTTCTTCAATTGCCGAACCTGCGTGTATACGCGCCTATGCCGCGCCAAACCTGTGTATAGATCTATAAAAGATAATTTACCCTTTTACTTAATCAGACATCAGTTATACCCAGATTATCATATTTATAGATCTAATCATGCGCCAATTATAATAGATCAAAGGTTACAAAGATACTACTATTAAAGTCATAAAATCTTGATCCATCAATAGAATTGATCCATCTTTTAGCACTAAGGTTCCTCCTTGGTTTAGATCTAGCAATGCACCATACACCAATCACTAGTATTCCAGATCTTGCTCCTCTTAAGATATTCAACACTTAGTCGATGCCCTTGCCAAATGATCTCCTTCCCTTTTTATCGGTGATCTCGCGTGTATACGCGACTTTTTTGAGAGGAACCTGCGTATACCTTATTTTCTTCCATTCTGAGTGCCTGTACTGTAATCTGCTATTTGAATGAGTTGTCATCAAGGACAACACCTATATCATAGAGCCAAACCTGTTTCATAATGCCAACAATCTCCCCCTTTGGACTTGATGGCAACCCCAAGTCACTTAAAGTCATTCTCCCTCTTTGACATCAAGGGCAAAGGGTTATGCTCCCCCTGAGTACATGCTGAATTCTCTGTTTTGTTGTGTTATCCAAGCTCCCCCTGACTATAGGCAAGGCCTACAAGAAGATGTTCTTCAAACAAAACATGACTTTATACATCATAAATGACCTTCCTATCACTACAGACTCATACATACATCCATCTCCCAACCAAGTGGAAATATACCAATATTGACTCTTTCACCCAACCAAGTGGGGATAAATGATAAAACAAGAACATTACATCATCCACCCCAGGCATAGTGGGGGAACCAAAATAGGCCATTAAATGACCTTGATAAGAAAATAAATACAAGACATAGAGATGAAATATCAATTTGCAGCATCTGTCAATCATCATTTAGACCAGCAACCATGTTCTCCCTCTGCACCTGAAACCAACACAACTTTGAATCAAGATCGTCTAAGATAATGCCAAAAATGCATCATTAGAAGAATATATGCTCCCCCTCAACCTGAGCCAGATGATTTGTGTTAGACCCATAACAGACTCTTTTCATCCTGAGATTGGCCCCACTGCTTTCTTCAAACCAGCATATACGCAGTTGTACCCATAGAAACTAGCGTATATACGCAAATTACCCACATGAAACTCGTGTAGAACCATTAATCTCTGAAAACAGACAAGATTCAACAGCAAGATGATGCATCAACTAACCCCAACTTCTGTCTAAGGTATTCAAATGTCTCCTTGGGTAGTGGTTTGGTGATAATATTGGCAACTTGCTCCTTAGATGGAACATACTCCAATTTCAACTTTTGTTCAAGCACTTGTTCCCGGAGAAAATGATACTTGATAGGTATGTGCTTTGTTTTTGAATGCATGGCAGGATTCTTTGAAATACTGATTGCACTTGTATTATCACAAAAAATATAAATAGGTGGAGTACAAGTTATTTGAAGATATTGCAATGTTTGCATCATCCAAAGGAGTTGTGTGCAGCAAGATGCAGCAGCTACATATTCTGCTTCAGCTGTAGATAATACAATGGAATGTTGTTTCTTGCTGAACCAAGATACTAATCTAGGACCCATGAAGAATGCACCACCACTAGTGCTTTTCCTATCATCCACACTTCCTACCCAATCTGCATCTGTATATGCATGAAGTGTGAGATCTGTACCTCTAGGATACCATAAGCCATAGTTTTGAGTTCCTTGAAGATATTTGAAAATTCTCTTAACTGCCTGAATATGAGTTTCCTTTGGATTTTACTGAAACCTCCCAACTATCCCTACTGCATGCATAATGTCTGGTTGGGTACTTGTTAGATAGAGTAGACTACCAACCATGGATCTATAGGTTGGTTGATGTACAACTAATGATTCGTCATTTGTGCTGAGGCTGCATCCTGTTACCATAGGGGTGCATATTGGTTTCGAATCCTCCATCCCATATTTCTTCAAGATCTGCTTGAGATACTTTTTTTGTGATAGAAAAATATCGTCTTTGTTTTGTTGGAGTTGTAAACCAAGAAAATATGTGAGCTCACCAAGTAGAGACATTTCAAATTCTTTTTGCATTACCAAGGCAAAGTTTTGACTCATGTCTTCCTCATTGCTACCAAAAATGATATCATCAACATACACAACAAGTATTAGCAATTCATTATTGTCAATTTTTATATATAGATTGTTATATATTGATCCTTTTGAAAAGCCTTGTTGATGAAGGTACTTATCCAACCAATAATACCAAGCCCTTGGAGCCTGTTTAAGGCCATATAGAGCCTTTTTGAGTCTGCATACAATTTTTGGATCATTTCCAAGGATAAACCCATCTGGTTGCTCAATGTATACTTCTTCATCCAAGTCTCCATTCAGAAAGGCAGATTTCACATCCATCTAAAATACTTTGAACTTCTGAAATCTAGAGAGGGCAAGGAACGTTATTATGGCCTCAAGTATAGCAATTGGTGCAAAATTTTCTTCAAAGTCTATACCTTCTTGTTGCACATACCCTTTACAAACAAGTCTTGCCTTGTTTCTAACCACATCTCCATTTTCATTCAACTTATTTTTGAAAATCCATTTTGTCCCTATGACATTCTTATCTTTTGGTCTTGGAACCAACTCCCAAGTGTTATTATTTTCTATTTGTTCAAGTTCTTCCTCCATGGCCTTGAGCCAACATTCATATTTGCATGCCTCTTTTACATTTTTTGGTTCAGTGGAGGAGAGAAATGCTAGATAGCTTGGAGCTTCTGAAATGGTTCTTCTTGTTTGTACACCTACCTCTTTCTACCCCAAAATTTGATTTTCTGGATGATTCTTCTGAACATACCTGGATGGAGTCTTTTCTTCTATCCTTATCTGTTCTTTTGGTGCCTCATGAGTTTCTTCTTCGTCATGATTTTGATTTGATGTTGAAGGAAAGTATTCATCATCATCTTCAAACTCTTCAAATTTTACTTGCCTAGGAGTGTTTCCTTCTTCATCAACCACTACATCGATACTCTCAACAATTTTCCAAGTCTTTTAATATAACACTTATATGCTTTGCTGTGGGGAGAGTAACCAAGGAGAATGCCTTCATCTGCTCTAGGTTCAAATTTGCCCTGGTTTTCATCAGTCATTTTGATGTAGCATTTGCTTCCAAAAATTTTGAAATATTTTACCATGGGAGTCTTACCATACCAAAGTTCATGAGGAGTCTCAGTGCTATTTACCCGGATGTTTGTCTTGTTGAGAATAGTAACTGCAGCAAATGTGGCTTCACCCCATAAGGTTGTGGGAGTTCCTGATTCATCAAGCATAGCACGAGCCATTTGTTGAACCGTTCTGTTCATCCTTTCCACTACTCTGTTTTGCTGAGGAGTCCTTGCAACAAAGAATTCCCTTCTTATTCCATGTTCTTCACAAAAATCAAAAAATTCATCTGAGGTAAATTCCCCTCCTCGATCAGATCTGAGGCATTTGATTCTACGATCTGATTCATTTTCAACCAAGGCTTTGAAAGATTTGAACTTTTTGAAAGCTTCATCTTTATAATTCATGAGTCCTATCCAACACATCCTTGAAAAGTCATCAATGAACAATATGAAGTACTCTTCTCCTTGAGGTGACCTCTTCTTAGTTGGACCACATATATCAGTATGGACAAGTTCAAGTGGCCTGCTAGCTGATCCTTCCTTTTCAGGGAAATTAGTTCCGGTTTGTTTACCAAACTGACATGATTTGCATATTGTATTGTCTAGAATTCTAATGTCCAAAAGATCACGAACCGCCTGATATTTGCATGCTTCCCTTATGTGAGAGAAGCTAAGATGCCCCAATCTTTTGTGCCATAGCCAGTGTTCATCATTCTTGCTTAGATAACATTGTTGTTGTCCTTCTTTGAATATGTATAAAATATTTGGAGTTCTTATGCCTTTGATTACTGTTTTTCCTGTATCAATCTCACGAACAATACATCCATTTGATCGAAATATTACCTCAGTTCCTTGATCGCACATTTTACTGACACTCAATAGATTGCTTTAAGCCATCAACATACATAACATTTCCAGCTTTAACCTTATCTTTCAAATGAACAGAACCTTTACCTTCTATGAATGTTGGGGTGTCATTTCCAAAGAAGACCTTCTTTTCCTTTTCTAAGTAACTATAAGACTGAATTTTTTCTTTATCACATGTCATATGTTTCGTGCATCCACTATCGATGTACCACTGATTATCCTGTCCTTCTGCATATAAGGCTATTCCACATCTTTCTGGTTGTGGTTCTTTCTTTCTCCATGTTTTGGGAGTTAATGAAGCTTTCTCCTTCTAAGTTGTTTGCCGAAACCTACTCCTGCATTCAGAATCTTCATGACCGAAGTTGTTACAAATAGAACATTCTATTTCATTTTCAAGAGCATAAAAGTTTTTGTAGGTTCTTTTCATGATCCTAGTCATACTCCTTTGTTTTTGGGCTTCCCTAGTCATGATGGTCTTGTAGGCAACACATTGAGCAACTTTGTGACCAAAGTTATGACAAGAGAAACATTGGCCATTGAAGAAATTCCTATGATTATCAAACCTACCAACCAAATGATTGTAGTTTCCATTGACACCCATTCTTGAGGTAAATTGAGAATGATTTACCTGTGGTTGGTTGAAGCTTCTGTTCATCCTTGAAGTAGATTGTCCTTGATTTACTTGGTAATCTGTGTTCATTCTTGAAGCAACTGGTCCCTGATTTACCTGGTTATCTACATTATGCTTTTGCTGTCGATTGTCAACTTGTTCACTTCTCATTGTTGCATCAAGATAACTTTTGGAAGTGGATGGCTTCTGTTCTTGCTTCTGTGCTTGAGACGCTTCTTCCGAATACCCAAGACCTTTCTTGATTAGAGGAGAACGCTGCACTTTGATAATCTCATCTAAATTTTCAGATCCTTTAGCAAATCTAAGATTAAGGGCTTTTGTTTTCTCAATTTTTTTTCTAAGTCCCACAATTTCACATTCTAACTCTTCATTGTGTTTATCTCTTTCAACAAGTTGGAATGTTAGAGTATCTATGATCATATTCTTTTCCTCTAAACAGATTTTAAGTTTAGAAATGCCTTCATAAAGACCTTCTTCATTTATAGCATCCAAGAAATCATCATCTTCAAAAGCCATCAAAAGTCTATCATCATTGCCTTGTTCATCTTCATCACTATTTGAAAGTCCATCAATATCTTCATGAGTATAATAGCTCTTCTTACTTACATTCTGTTTTCTGTTCCATCTAACTGGTTCCTTACCTTTATCTTTATGAGGACACTTTGCAACATAGTGACCGACTCTTCCACAAGCAAAGCATTTGAAAGGCAGCTTACCTCTGAATCTTCCAGTTTCCCATTGAAGGTTCTTGACAAATTTTGATTCTTATTCTTCTTCAGACATATATCCTGACTCATTGTAATCAACTTTTCCCGAGGCTTTGAATGTGGATTTTCTCCTGTCTAATGGTCCCCCTTTTCTCATTTCGTAAGCAGTTAGAATTTTGTGCATCTCGGACATGTTAAGACTCTGTAGATTCTATTTTTCTTCTATGGCAGAAACTTTTGAATCAAACTTAGAAGACAAAGATCTTAGAACTTTTTCAACCAAAACAACTTCTTTTATTTCTTCACCCAAGTTTTTCATACAATTTACAATCTCATCTATACGTAGGAAATAGCTAGCCACACTTTCATCATTGTGCATTCTAAGACTTTCATATTGAATTCTAAGAGTTTGTAGTTTTGCTCATTTTACCTACTCATCTCCTTCATAGCTCAGAATGATCTTGTCCCATATTTCTTTTGCGGTTTTGAGCTGCATAACCTTGACGAATACTAATTGAGATAGACTACCTAATAGGGTATTGACAGCCTTTGCATTTGTTTCATACTGCTTCTTACCAGCCATATCTGTAGGAGTTGCTGATAGAAATGTATATCGTGTTTCCAAAATATCCCAAACTTTTGTACCAAGAGATTGAAGATAGGTTGTGATTCTTACCTTCCAATAGACGAAGTTGCTCCCATCAAAAATTGGTGGCTTGATGGATGCCTTTCTTTCATAGTTTCTCATGATGATAGATCTTCCTTTAAGCGGTAAAGCTTCTTCTGAAGGACCTGCTCTGATACCAATTGTTGGAAATAATACTGAGAGGGGGGGTGAATCAGTATTATCAAGTCAATTATTTTTCAATTCATATACAGATTTGTATACGCTACTTTAGTTAGATAAACCAACGTATATACACAACTTCGGTTAAATAACACAACGTATAAGTCACAGACTTGTAATTTAATTATTCTTCAGATGTTAATCCTAAATCTGTGTGTCAGAACCATATAGACATCAATCAGGAATAGAAAAATAGTGCAGAAAGTCACACACGAGAACACAAGATATAAGGTGGAAACCCAATGTGGGTGAAAACCACCTGCTGTAATTCATCTCTATCTTCTTTCAATTAGAAACTTCTTTTTACAATGATCTTGTGCTGGTGCAGTCTTATACCGGTACGCAAGCTGCTACCTGCAGAAGGCTACAACCTTCTCTCGTTCTCCAGCTTCACCTGGAAGGGAGCTACAACCCCCTTTAGCTCTTGTACTAGCTGAAGTACTAGTACGCAAAATACTACCTGCAGAAGGCTACAACCTTCTCTTTTCTTCCAGGGACCACATTTCATAAATTTTTAGACTGGATCCATGAATAACATCAATCAAACATCAAGTATATCTGCATCAATCAATCTCCTTTGTAACAACCAATATAGAATCAACCAAACACTTATCAGAATGCTGTAACCAGAAAACAGTGATAGTAACGAGACACCAATTCTGAACCCAGAACACTGCAGCAATAAACAGAAGTAGCTAAAGCATATTTCATGAAATGTATGCTACTTCACTATATAGAAACCTGCATACATATGCATATGTATCAATGCCATCCAACGTATATGCTTTCTTCAGTTGTTGAACCTGCGTGTAAATGCGCCTATGCCGCGCCGAACCTGCGTATAGATCTATAAAAGATAATTTACCCTTTTACTTAATCAGACATCAATTATACCTAGATTATTAGATTTATAGATCTAATCATTTGCCAATTATAACAGATCAAAGGTTACAAAGATACTACTATTCAAGTCATAAAATCTTGATCCATCAATATAATTGATCCATCTTTTAGCACTCATGTTCCTCCTTGGTTCAGATCCAGCAATGCACCATACACCAATCACTAGTATTCCAGATCTTGCTCCTCTTCAGATATTCAACACTTAGTTGATGCCCTTGCCAAATGATCTCCTTCCCTTTTTATAGTGTTAGGCCTTACTCAAACCATGGTCCAAAACCATTATAGAACCAATACTACGGACCCAATACCTGGGTTTAACACTTTGGATATAATACCAAGGACCAAAACAATGGGTTCAAATATGTCGGATTAAATACCATGGACCAAACAAAAATTTTCCCACATGTACACGCTTTTCTTTGCATGAAAGTGCGTGCATACGCATACACGCCTTTTGATTGGTGATCCCGCGTGTATACGCGATTTTTCTAAGAGGAACTTGCGTATACCTTGTTTTCTTCCATTCTGAGTGCCTGTACTGTAATTTTCTATTTAAGTGAGTTGCCATCGAGGACAACACCTATGTCATAGAGCCAAAACTGTGTCATAATGCCAACAAGACCTTACCGCCTCAATCCAAAGTATAAATAAAGGGTCCATTTGGAGTTGGATAAAATGCTTGCAGGAGGTATTATTGAACCGATGGAAGGATCTGATTGGGTGAGCCCAATAGTAGTTCAGGAAAAGAAGCAGAAGGATGAAATAAGGATATGTGTAGATCTCAGGAAGTTGAATGACACCTGCGTGCATGATCCCTTCCCAACTTCATTCACCAAGGAGGTTTAGGATAATTTTGGCAACCAAGAAGCATATTCATTTACTAATAGGTTCTCTGGGTACCATCAGATCAAAATCTTAACCAAGGATAGAAATAAGATGACCTTCACGACCGAGTGGGAATGCTTTCAGTACACTGTAATGCCTTTTGGGCTGAAGAATGCACCAACGATCTTTTCGCACGTAGTCATCACGGCATTCAAGGACTTCATTCATAAATTTATGGAGGTATACTTTGATGATTAGACAGTGTTTGGATTGGTAAAGCGCCATGTGCAAGTCTGCGCTTAATGCTAGATACATGCTGAAGGTACTAGATCGCGCTTAATCTGAAGAAATGCTTGTTTTGTGTCCCTTTCGAGATCTTGTTGGATCATGTGGTATGCAAACAAGTCTTGATGGTAGACCCCGCAAATATCACGTTCATAATCAATTTGGAGGTGCCAAGGAGTGTGAAACAGCTGTGCACAACGTTGGGTCATACGGGATACTATAGGAAATTCATCAAGAGCTATGCCCAGATCACATGCCAATGGAAAAAATATTAAAGAAGGATGTTAAGTTCTATTGGAATGAAGAATATCAGAAGATCTTGGATGTGCTAAAGGAGAAAATGGTCATCGCGCGGATCCTAGTCTTCTCGAATTGGAAGAAGGAATTTCATGTGCATGTGGACGCGTCATGTATTGCACTGGGAGCAGTACTGACATAGGCCAATGAAGGGGACTTGGATCATCCTATAGCATTTGTAAGTAGGAATTTGTCCAAAGTTGAGAAAAATTATTCCACTACAGAGCGCGAAGGATTAGCTATGGTGTATGCGCTCGAGACATTCACGCATTATCTATTAGGCGGACATTTTAAGATGTATACAAACCATTCTGCATTGAAATACTTGACAAACAAGCCTCTGTTGTGGGGGAATATATGTAGGTGGTTGTTGTTGTTCCAGGAATATGGTTTTGAGGTCATTGTGAAACCAGGATGATTGAATGCAGGACCATATCATCTGTCACGCATTAAAACTGGAGAAGAGCCTAATATTTTGGAGGAAGGACTACTAGACGCATAGCTCTTTGTAGTTTGCATCGTGGAAAGACACTTTGAAGATATTATACACTTATTTATGACAGGAACGACTCTGGAAGGATATACAAGTCAATAGAAGTAAGAACCAGTGGTGCGTACGGTAGACGTTTCTGTCATTGCAGGGCACTTGTACAAAATGGGATCAAATGAAATATTGCAATGTTATGTGCTAGAGTTTGAATGAAACATCATCCTCATTGAGGCTCATGGCGAAGCTGAGGGAGTTCATTATGCAAGAAAAGCAATAGTGAAAAATATTCTACGCGTTGGGTTGTGGTGGCCAACACTGCATAAGGATTCAAAAACGTATTGTAGGGCATGCGGTGCATGCCAAAGGACTGGCAAACCCTCGTGGAGGGATGAGCTATCGCTAAATCCATATATATCATTACAACCCTTCGAGAAGTGGGCGATAGACTTTGTGGGACCAATTCACCCTATAAGAAAGAAGACGGTTGCACAATACATCATCACCGCGACTGAGTACTTAACCAGATGGGCGGAGGCACAACCTATGAAGGACTGTACAAGTGCGACAATAGTAAAATTCATATTTGAGTACGTGTTGACAAGGTTTGGTTATCCAAAAATTTTAATGAGTGATCGCAGTATGCATCTTATTAATGAGATTATCAGTGCGATGACGGAGGAATTTCAGGTTTACCATCAGAAAAGCACACCATATCACCTACAAGCTAATGGGATGGTGGAAGCCTTTAATAAGATACTGAAAAACGTGCTGAAGAAGGTTTGCAATACACAGAGAAATGACTGGGATGTGCGTGTACCTACAGTGCTATGGGCTTATATAATGACTTGCAAGAAGTTGACTGGACAAATGTCATTCAGGGTGGTTTATGGCGTAGAAGTTGTGATGCTGATGGAATACATTGTACCTAGTTTGCGCATAGTGACATTCACAAGAATGGCGAATCATGGAGCACTGGAGGAGAGGCTCATGCAACTAACAGAGCTTGAAGAGGATATATTTATAGCTGGATTCCTTCAACAAGTTCAAAAGGAGTGCGAAAAGGCATGGCACGATTGGCACATCAAAGTGCGCACCTTCAAGGTAAATGATTTAGTATGATTATATGACAGCAAGTTTGACAAATTTCCAAGAAAATTTAGGATGCATTGGCTGGGGCCATATGTCATCAAGGAGATTACCGATGGTGGATCAGTACAGTTGGTAAAGTTGAATGGAGAGCCATTCCCAGGGAAGGTGAATGGTAGTTGATTGAAGCCATACACCAGAAATTTGGCCAGATGCCTAGTCTTAGCACTCCAGGCAGCTGAAAGGAGGCCAAGACTATAAACTACATTGTCTAGGTTGTGGAGCTACGCAATTGGGCAACTGCGCGGAATGAAGGGATGTCACAGTGTCAGCAGGAACGTGCAAGGAGTTGCACTATCAAAGAAGTGACCGCACAAGGTAGTCAGAAAGTGACCATTATGGTCATTGTTCATGATTTGATGACAAAAAATAGTTAAATGGAGAGGGGGGAAGCATTAAGTCAGAATTTAAGGGCAACATCTTTGAAAATATTCCGCTAATCTACCATTTATGAATGAATTTTGGAGCGAATAGTCAGATATGAATTCAAAAATTCCTATAAATTACAAGTGGTTGCCTAGCATAAAACACTTGGCATTTTGAGAATTGAGGTGTTGAGCTCTCAGGTGCATATGAACCATGATAATTTTGAAGCTTTGATAGTGAGTTTAGCATTTGAGAGGTTTCTGAAGGAAACACATGAGTTTTGTCTAGAATCATGTCAGCGCCCGCAGAAACCATGAGCATTAGAGAAGTAATGGCAGCTGAGAGAGATACCCTAGAGGTAGCAATGGCAATTGAGGAAACTACCTTAGAGACAGCAAGTGTCGAAGTACCTGTAGAGGTACCCAAATTGTCGAGGTCACCCAGTTCAAGGCCTACGTCGACCAAAGAGGGTCTGAAAACAAAGAAATATAAGCAGAAAGCGACACCACTAATGCGCACGTCACCCAGAAAATCCCACCACACAGGAGAAGGGAAAGGTAGTTGACCTGGAACCTAAGAAGACAGTGAAGAAATCAATATGGGTGCAGAAGAAATTGACATGGGGGCAGAGGACGTTGATGTTGAAGGGTCCAACCCTATTTCTAAACTATCGGAATACAGTCCTCTGCGCCAAGGCAATGCAAAGGTCCCCAAGGAAATTGATGAGAGAAAAGTCACGCTGTATACACCATTCCTACCAGAAAAGATCACATTTTAAGCTTCGTTCCTGGTATGTGTCCCCCATTTAAATCTAGAGGATTGGGATTTGGTTGATAAGGAGCACTTTCCCCACTTAGCAACTGATCAATTCATGCATTGTATCTTCTATAAGGACATCGGTGTGACCGCACTGGAGCCAAGGAAGTGGATAAAAGTGGTGGACAAGGTAGGAATGCTAAACATGCTATGGGTGTCACATTACAACTGTGCACCCATAACCATGATAGTGATCAAATAGATGCTATGCTTGGTGCATGATCAATGCCTATGGTTAGAAGAGCCAATACTGATCACTAACATGCTGATCCATAGGATCACTCAGATGTCATATTCAAGACTAAATCCAGCCATGGCATTTGGCAGAAAGACAGGAGAGTGTGACCTCACCAAGCAAATCAAGGAAAAATTTAAGCTCGTTAAGAAGCCGAGTGACTACTCCATTTCTAGTATAACTAACCCCGTGATCAGAGTAGCCACCCAAATCCTGGTTGGGAAAATTATGAGGAAGTTTCGTGTAGATGAAGTGCAAGCACCACTCGTATCATTAGTAGCCAAGTGTGCAGAGGGCGTACAATTCAACTAGTCACGCTACCTCTACAGCAAGTTCCCCGCGAACTATAGAGGGGTGTAGGGTTAGAGCAAAACCTTTCACTATGCATGGCTACTGCTATCCATAGTACTAGTCACATGGGAGTTACCAGAGGATAGTCAGTTTCCTCCAGTCATGCAGGATTTACCGGAAGAAACGAAGTTTGATTCTCTCTGGGCCACCAAGGACCCACAAAGGGTCAAGAATAGCAAGATATTTTGGATCTCGATGGAGATGAGTATCAACATGGCCATCAACCACAAACCACAGTTATCATTGATTGTCTTTGAACAATCGACAGAGTATGTGGAATTCAAGGAAAAATTCCACTATGTCTCCATGCGAGCGCAGAAGGAACTTGATCAAAAGTGGCATGACCTTCCATACCTAGCAACACACAATGCAATCGCAACAGTCCTCGACCGCTAGCCAGTAGAGTGGCACATGACCTCAAACTTGATAGTTTGATCTAGCAAGTCTTTAGCAAAGCATAAGAAGGAAGAGGCCAGACTAAAGATGGAACAATTGGCCGAAAAGAGGAAGAAAGAGGCTGAGGACAAAGCCAAAGTGGAGTGTGCTGCCACACATTAGACAGAAGGACAGGAAGAAGAGGACAAGCACAACTCTAACATGAGTTAGAAATCCCCTTCCCTGGATACAGAAGAGGAAGACCAGCGATCCGAGCAGGGTAGAGAAGACCCAGAGACTACTCTGTTTTGGGTTAAGCACAGTAGGGGGTAGGAGAAGGTAGGGCCGCAAAAGAAGTCCAAGGCCAACAAAACATCCCTCGACCTAATCACCTTGAAAGAAGGTGATTTGAATGACATTGGCAATGCAGTGAGGGCTGCAACTACAAAACTGCTGTAGTAGTTCGAGCAGTAGCAACAACAAACCTTGGGTGCCATTCAAATGGGTCTGCATGAGCTGTAGATCCAAGTGTCATAGGTACAAATCAGTGTGGGGAAAAGTAGTGTGGTGTCAACTAGTTTGACACCTAGAACATTAAAGGCAGTAGAAATGGTGTGCACCCTAGATCCTTGGGCCATAGTGCTGCCGGATGGAGCACTGACTATAGAAGCAGAAGCTGAGAGGGCCACTGTCAGCGCCCTCAAGAGGGTTGGGCTAAATTTGGTCGTGCTTCCAAGTGAAGCCCTTCACATCTTGCAAGATGGTGTGATCGCAAAACTTCAAGCTTGGGAACAATGCGCCCTGAACGTTATCAATGAGAAGAAGGTGAACAACACTTAATTGGCTATACAAAAGAATTCTTCCATTGATATTCTTAAGGCCACCATGGAAAAGAATGAGCACATGACCAAGGTGGTGGCTGAGGCATGCAAGACTGTTCTAGAGCTGGATATTCCTAAAGATGTGCCAATGGATGTGACAATTCAGAATCTCGCTGCCAGAGTATGGGAAGTGAGAACAGAGTTGGCTAAGGTTCAGTTTCAACTGAACCTTAAAATTATAGAGCTCAAGTTGAGGGCCCAACCTTCAACTCTGCTAGAGGTTAAAGAGCAGCACAACCGCTATAAAATATGCAATAGTAGCTATAGCTGCTGTAGTAACGAATTGCACTGTGCTCTTTAAGTAGTCACTCAAAGTAGTCACCATCCTACACGAGGATCCGAATGTGTAAAGGCTGGAAACAGAGGCGTAGGAGCTGCAGCAGAGATATGATGAGGTTAAAGTGACGACACACACCTTCGCTGTTACACAAAGGTTAGCAAAGCTACAGGAAGCAAAGGCGCTTAAAGAAAAGGTGGACGCAACTCAGTGCAAGGAGGCAGTACTGAAGGCCAGATTGGGGCCTTAGCTAGAGGAAGCCTATGTGCTCACTGCCTCCATTGAAGGGAAATTAGCCAGTCTACAGGTGACACAATAGAAAATATAGGCAGATAGCACAGAGCCAACGATAGAGCAGCTGGTTGAGCAGGTGAAGCAGGCAGCAACATAGTGCACCACCAAAGTCATAGTGGTACAGGTGGAGCTGGGAGGACTTCATGGAAAGATATCCATGCCAGCATAATGACTTGAGGGTGAGTCACCAAATTTGTGTTGGGGGCCTATTGGGAATGGGTCCCCTAGGGTCAATTTTGGGGTTAAAAGCCCAAGTTTTGGGTCTAAAGGCCCACGTTTTGTATAAAGAATGTAAAGTCTCCGCATTTTGTGGTCACAGAGTGCGAAGATGTAAACTGTCAAAAAGGGTTTCCACCCTTAGTTTAGATAGTTTGTGTTGGCTTGACGAGATCCATGTTATAGAAATTTTTGGGCACTGCAACCCCAATCATAAATGTCCATAAACTGAGGGCTCCTAAGTCCCTAAAAGTGTTGCTTCACTACCTAAAGGAACAAGGTCAGTTGATTACATCATCTCCCAGAATTTCTCCACTAAAAAATGCTCAGAAATGGTCAAAACTGGACCATACTGAATGCCTAGTGCAGAGGGTGCGATGCATCTCACCTAATACACATAGGAGGTGCGATGCATACTGAAAATTCCTTCTACAGGGTGCGATGGACAAGAATATACAAGTGGCAGAGACAGTTTGCTAAGTGGATGATTAAGGAATCTTCTAGAAACTTCTCATATGACACTTGCCTCTCAGAATTCGCTCAAGGATGAGTAAGAGATCAATGAAATCTCCAAGTGGAACCAAGAACTATCAGAGAGGGGACACTAATCAAAAACCCAGAGCTGACTCAAACCTTTGCAAAAATCTATATATGGATCCCTCATCCCAGAGATCTGGGGTTAGAAGCTGGAATCTTGTATCTTGTAGAGAAGTGCTGTTGGTTTTCTGGTGAAACTTCATAGTGTTGGGTGATCTAAGCTTTACTTGAGGTGAAGAAGGGATTTCTTGCTGGAGG
>APFE031405054.1:512-15414 GCA_000404065.3 Pinus taeda | reverse complement strand
TAGTACTTGTGCATACAACATCGTCGCTTCCAAGTTTGTTACGAACTACTGGGTTGATAAAAGTAAAGAAGGGAGTCCCAGGAGTTGCAACATTATTGCTGCAATACTGGAGCCCACCAACTGGGTCAGAACAATTGGTTCTAATCCTCTTGCTATTCTTGATATCAATAAAGCTATTCAAGTTTTTCTTCATATTCTTGTATGTTTGAATATATATGCATTTGTATGGTTAATACACATTTGGTCATGTGTTATTTATGAATATAGATATCTGTTCTTCGATAGTAGTATGCTGCTTTGATTCCCCAGGTGCTCTTTGAAGCTGGGCAGATGAAGAAGAAGTGGCAAAGAGCTATCAAGAAGGAGAGGAATCAAGTAAGGAACCAAGCGCAAGACTAAGGTTGGTGTTCTTTGTTCCACTCTTATCTATCTTCATAAAGGAAAACAAAAGTAGTCTTTACTTGTTTGTTTCTAAGATAGGTACCAGTCTCAGTGGGAATAGTAGCTCCGAGTGGACACTATTCCCGGTAACAAAATGGCAATTCCACTGGGGAGTGAATAGATTGTTTGTTAGTCTATATTTGTTTGTTTTATAAACTTAAAGACTGAGCTTGAAGTCAAGCCAGCTAGCCTTCGAACTGGATTTGTTATGCAAATGCAAAGTAGATCAATGCTACTTCAGTATATCTCCGGGTTTTGTTTATAAATTGAACAATCGATCTGCAAACGTTCTAATTGCCCTAAGTGGTGGCTCTAGTAACCTCCTTAGATCATCCCCTGTGATTTACATTTACTGAACATCACTTACGCGGCCTAAATCCCTGAACTAAACTGCAAATTGTGAGCAAAGACTAGTTAAAAGTCTCGCACTGGTACCATCACAACCTCCGTTCAAGGCAGTCTGTATGCATCGCACTTCCCGTGTGTAGTAGGTGAGATGCATACTGGATTCCCTGTGTGACAGGTGCGATGGTCAGGGAAGGTTAATTTTACCTTCAGACTTTGGTTTTTCTTCACTCCTTTCAGTTCTATTTAGGAGTTTTGCTGTCTGTGGTCAGTATATCTCTGTGAAAACCCCCTTCTCTTCCATCATTACACCTCTATTGTGCAAAGAACTGTAAGAGTTTTTATGTATTGTGTGCCATTTTCAGTTCTCTTTTGCAAAGAAGTAGCATAGTCGAACTGTTGTTTCTTAATCTGAAAGTGTCATAAGTGTCGTTTCCAGTCATAGAAGAGAACCCCATTGTTATTAATAGTCGATTGTACTGTTTCTCTTGTATATGATTTGAATTAGTAGTTTTTAAAGTGTCGAAAACAGTTTTCATTTCGAAATCGCAAAGTGTCGCCCTTATCTTCACTTCTTTTTGAAAACAAATTTGTTAAGTATAGTCGCTTTGAAAATAATTCAGATTTTCACTCAGCATTCTTCTTGTCATTTGTACATTAAGAAGGATGAAAAAAATAAATGCATGTGCATTTGCATTTAGACTGCTGGGTTTGATTTAGGACAGTGCATTTAGTGTGTTCTCTGTGCTCTTTGTTGAAAGACTATCAATTTTCTTTCCTTAGTAGCTAGGATTTTCATTGCCAAAAAAGATTAAACATTTGTTTATCATCTTAGACTGCATTTTAGGAATTGTATACACATCACGCGGTGAACCTGAAAGAAAAATTTTTAAACAAGATCAACTATAAAATAAATTTAATGAATCTAAAAACGCTTTGGAACCTAACGCACAACATCTAGAAGTCTAGGCTAGAGACGGATTTCGGCATCATAAAACCTGGTAACTGTTGTTTTCATTGTTGGTTGGGTGATTCCTCCACTTTGAGATGAAAAGTGCCAGTACGGACTTGTGCTCCCACGTACCGTCGAGTATATATTGGGAGACCACAATAGGCTATATCCTTTATCCTTAGGAAGCTGTGTCTGCCACCCTATCGATCGTAACACACTGAACATAGCATTCGGGAAGATTGACTGCCGTACCGTAAAAAGTATTCTACAGTTTTGTGATTGTTTTGGTAATCCCTCTGCCTAGATTTCTAGAGAAGTCTCTTTTGTTCCTTTTCAGACTCCTTAAAGCAAAAGGTCCATCTGAGCACTTGTCACTTCAGGCTCATTAAAAATCGAAGGCGACTAGAGTCATCTTTTGTTTTTTCTCAACTCTTAAAATTTGAAAAAACAAGTTGTGTCAAAGCGTCTAAAATTTATTTTAATCGGAATAACGTCACTGTTCCCTCGTTGGTCTTAGAATTTAGTCTCCCTTCATCGCAAGTTCCTGTAGAATCGCTAGGAAATATTTTGGATAGACTAAATATGTTTGAACAACCGTCAACATCCAGGACTATGTCATCTGATGCAGCAGCAGTAGAACCTCCTGCTGCTACTTCAACAATGTTCGCTGGTGTACCATCTGTCCCGACAAGTTATCAACAACAAGCTGGAGTCCAATCAGGGACTATTTCGACAACATGGTCAGTTCCTATTTCTTCATCCGGATTCTCATATGGTATTTCTAATGTTGAAAATCAACAAATTGATCCAATGTGTCTTCAAAGACCAATCTACCCTTTAAGTATTGGATTTCCACCATATGGGAGGCAGTATGTCTTTTCATTGTTCCCTCCTGGAGAACAACCATATGGGAGTTTACAACAAAGTTCAGGTCAAACTGGAATTACATCCAGCGGTTGGGTACCAATACTGCATCAGCAACCAAGGGTTGTATATTCAATGCAACTAGTCCACCCTGTGTCAAATATTCCCACTATACCTGCTATGGTGACTACATCGCAAGTACAAGCGCTACCTGTTGTATGTCAACCCCAAGTTTCTCAGGTTGCAATACAATAGCCTCTTGTCTTGGTGATTCAATCACAACCTTAGGTTAGTGCCTTCTTATCAGGAGTGACTCAGGCTCAAACAGGTATTATGACTCCTCATCTTGGTTAATCATCCAGTATTGGACAACAGAAAATGGTCCAACAACCATGGTTGGTTCAATATCAACAACCGCAATTCCAGCAATCATATCAGGGACCTGAGCAACAAGTCTTTGTAAGTAATGGGCAACCGCATTTCCAAAGCGGTTATCAACAACCATACTATAATGGTTATGCCCATCAACCTTATCAAAGTTACCAGCATCAAATACATTATGCTAGTATTCAAAGACCCACTGCTCAGGTGATTCCATCTTATCTTGGGTATGCTTCGACTAACCTGAATCAACAGTTGCCATTTGTAGCAACTCTAGAATTACTAGATCTAAACCAGCTGATGAATGATCCAATTGCTTATGCCCCTTGGTGGCCGGCGATTCCTCATAAACTTCCGTCAGATATTCCTAAATTTAATGGAAATCTGAGTGAATACCTGTTGAATCATGTGATGACCTTTCATCTGTGGTGTTCATCAAACACTCTCAACGATGATTCGATCAGGCTTTGCCTTTTTCAACGAATGTTAACTGGTCCGACAGCAAAATGGTATATCGAATTTCCTAGAGCTTCGTTTGATAACTTTAGTACCCTAGACATAACCTTTTTAACCCATTTTCAGTTACCCATAAGGTATGAAACGGGAACAGAGCTTCTTATCAATTTAAAACAAACGACAGCAACTCACATATCCGATCATATTCATGAGTGGCGATGTCGTCGTAGAATGGTAAAAACATATGTTCCTGATCAACTGTTGCCTGAATGGTTTATCAAGTCATTGTTACCTTCTATTACAGAAGATGTGGCAAAGGGAGGAGTCGTCACTAAAGAGAAATTTATTGCTCGTGCACAATATCTAGACTTGATCTATACTCGGTCTGGCATGCTCTACGATAAAACCCCTGATGCTCCTAGACCGCATTTTTCTGTTCCTCCCCCTCCTAAATCAAACAAAGACTCTCATGCCAGAAATGGCGTGATAGGTACGACTAGCACGAAAACCATAAAGGCTACGTCAAAGAAAGCCCATACGGTTTCTAGTCAAAATGAAAATGACAAACTTCTTGCCTCATAGGTTAATGTCATGTCGATTGACAAAGGCAAAGAACCAAAGAAAACAAGAGGAAAGAAGAAAAAGAAAGGTAGAAAGAAGAAACAAGAGGAGTCATCTCCTAAAAAATCTTCTGCAAACCCTTCTGGGCAAAGGAAACCTCCTTCAGGGTGTCAGATATGTGATGAGGATCATCAGACAAGAGATTCTCTATATAAAGCTGGGCTTAGAAAATTCTTCAAGAATTCAAAAACCTTAGCGGTATTTACTGATCCGTTTCCGAACCCAGGAACAAATCTGGTTGCTAGCGACAATGCTTCCCCGTCCTGAGTGCTTATGTTGTCCATTTCGAAACAATAAAATGATGCTTTGAAATCGACAAGGAATAAAGATTATGGAAATCCACAGATGTTGAACAACAAGGCTATAGATCAACGTAGTAGTTAGACAACAACTTTGACCGAAGTTGTGCCACCTATCATTTCTGAGGTAACGATAAAGCCACCAAAGGGAGTAGTACACAAATCGACATTTAATCCTTGTGCTAGAGCAGCACAACATTATAATATAGTGGAGGATCTAGCCCAATCCCCGTCCCGCTATGTCGACACTTGAGGTACTGCGAAATTGCCCCTCCCAAAAGCAGGCTTTATTATCAGCGATAGGTGGGACTGACCCAGTGGATTCCAATCTTGTGGCCTTTGATCACAAAGGATATGACCCTCAGTTACCAGCTCAACTAGCTTTCCTTATTCAAGTGAAAGCACTTAACAAAACTATTCATTGAACAATTATTGATGAGGGGGAATCTACATGTATTATGTCAATGAGTTGCTGGAAAAATTTAGGCTCACCACCCTTGTTGCAATCGTCAACAACATTAAAAGCATTTGATGGGTGAACATACACTCCATATGGGATTTTAAGTAACTTGCAAGTCGAACTGGGGGGAAAAACAGTAGAAATTGATGTTGAAGTTATCGATGGAAACCTCGATTACAACATCCTACTAGGAAGGCCCTAGATATATGCTATGGCTACTGTTGTGTCGACGTACTTCAGAAAGATTGCATTTCCCTTCCAAGGAGGAATCACAATCATCAACCAACAAACATTTCTCCCCAACAGTTCACAAGTTACGGGAAGCATTCTGATGATCCACGGAAGCTCTCAGTCGCTTCAAAATATTGGAGTAGGTCTCCTAAAAGACCCTTCCTTAATGGGGACTTTTTCCCTTCTGCCTCCGAGTAAGTTGGCAGAAGTGGCCACAGTGGAAACCTGTCCCATGAGATCTTCTACATCAACAAAAATGAAGAAGAACTCAGAACATTTTGATAGTGTGGGTCATTGCGAGGCATTGCCTCCAAGCTCTACCATAGCTACATCATCTAATGATAAATTCAGTGATGTTATACATTATATACTGGGGGCATTGGAACCAGATCTTTCCCTCATAACCCCTTATGAGTTGTGATCAAAGGTCGCCATGAGGATAGTTCTTTTACTGTGTCAACCTCATTAAAAAATGAAACAAATCCCTTTCCAAATCGAGTCTTTCAAAGATCTCGAAGGTAAACCTTCATCCCAACCACCGAGTTGAATGCAATGAAGCTTGGGGGGCATGCACCTCGATTTACGTTATTATGCTGGGGACATGCAAACTTATCATGAGTAGTGTTACCGCAGGGTTTAAGCTCGTTAAAAAATAAACCCACCACGAGCAGTTTTAACACGGAATTCAATCTTGTTAAAAATTAAACATAAGAAATGAGCAAATGTTTCCCCCATAGTTTAAGCTCATTAAAAAATGAACCAATTTTCTGGTAAATAACCATTGTGAATGCATTATCATCAACTTTTGAGCCTTGGTCGTGTTCTCATCATCACCTCCACTCTGTTTTTAGCCGATCATTTGCCTCCATTTGATTGTTTACCCTTTTGAGGAACATTTGTGAAGAGCGATTCTATTATCCATCCTTGTGACACTGTTGTGATTGGAAAATTCCAAACCTTACCTGGAATCAGCTGCTACCCAAAATCATCACTCGTTCCTTGAAAAATGAGTCTCCTTTAAGATCTTTTCAACTGACTCGTAAAATATGAAAAGATTGTCGAGTGATTAGCCTCTCCGGCTCGTTAAAGTCATCGGAAGTGCTATCTGTCCTCTAGATTTTAACCTTTTTGGACTTGAGGGATTATTACACAAAAAGATCGAGCGCTTGTCTTGTTCGGCTCATTAAAATTGTTGAACATTCATCCCTTTCGTATTATTTTACGCTTTTTCGGACTTAAGGGATTATATGACGAAAAAGAATCTTTGGAGTTTCCTTTCCATCCCTTTCAGACTCTCTAAAATTGAAAAGGACCGAGTTATCTTTGTCGTTAAACTCGTTAAAACCTAATAGCGACAAACTCGTCCAAATGGACGAGAACGAGTTTCACTATCACTAGACTCGTTAAAATATAGTGACAGGTTCGCCGAAGGGCGAATTATAGAACAAGCATATGTTATCCTCCTCAAGCATGACAAAAATAAAGAGCTATTGGTCAGCGATGACTGGGGAAAATTGCCAAGAAAACTTGAAGAAACTTTATGGGCAGCAAGTCGCTCTCAAACATGACACTTTATCTCTGCATCCGAGTTGGGTTGGGTTGTTCCGTTCACTGGTCATATCACCATTGGTCCGTCACACCATCCATTTTTGGGGTTAACGCTACCAATCCATCATCATCGTCGCTGATATGTTCAAGAGAAGTCATTCAGAGAATTCACCTGTGTCTCACCCGCTGCAATACATTCACGCTCCATTCTTTCATGTCCGCCACCCTAAACCCTGTATCATTAGATCGTTTTCACCTCCAAAATCATTTGCTTCGTTCCATGTCGTAGATGTGGGATTCATTAAGGACCTCCTACAATGGGTCACTTCTTGTCGACTTCATCTCATTATCCAAGAAGTCGACCTAGGAACAACCCTTTCAGTACTTTGAGGCTTGCATGCCTCAATGGCAAGTTTCTCACTTTCGGCGACAGGTTTACATTAATGGCCTTCGACCGAGAGATTTTACGTGGTGTTTGACGCCAAGTCTTTTTTCACATTGTGAAAATTGTACTGTAGTACCTTGAGGGTCATTGTCATTATTGGTGATTCCTCTCGCGCCTATTAACAGCTTACATCATTGGCTGGTAATCAGGCAATGTCTTTCCATGTTCGACTCCAGAACATTTTTTCACATGGATTGAATTGTACTCCGAGTGAAGATTGAACAAGTTTTGAAGACCTCGGATCTAGTTTCATCCATCCGGGCTACGATATATTCAGGAATATAAAGACATCAAATGTACATCATTGCCAAATAGATGATCATCCAAATCAAAGGACGATGAGTTTGAATCATCAGTCTGCTACACAGACGATTATCTGTCCTATGTACATGAAAATGAATTTATAAAGCTAAGCATAGGAATGCCCGCCTCAGCTAGATCATGAAAAATATTATAAAGATAATGTATTGTATTGTATCTTATTACAGGTCGCCTCCCAACTCGAAAAAAATTTGGATCCTCATGATAAAGAATTTCACTCGACATCAAAAGATTAACGGCCTCATGCTTTAGGGGGCAACTGTTATAGACATTTTTGGGCACTACAACCCGAATCATAAATGTGCATAAACTGAGGGTTCCTAAGTCCCTAAAAGTGTTGCTTCACGACCTAAAGGAACAAGGTCAGCTGATTACATCATCTCCCAGAAGTTCTCCACTAAAAACTGCTCAGAAATGGTCAAAACTGGACCATACTGAATGCCCAATGCAGAGGGTGCGATGCATCTCACCTAATACACATGGGAGGTGTGATGCATACTGAAAAGTCCTTCTATAGGGTGCGATGGATGAGAATAGACAAGTGGCGGAGACAGTTTGCTAAGTGGATGATCAAGGAATCTTCTAGAAACTTCTCATATGACGCCTCTCAGAATTCGCTCAAGGATGAGTAAGAGATCAATGAAATCTCCAAGTGGAACCAAGAACTATCAGAGAGAGGACACTAATCAAAAACCCATAGCTGACTCACACCTTTGCAAAAATCTATATATGGATCTCTCATCCTAGAGATTTGGGGTTAGAGGCTGGAATCTTGTATCTTGTAGAGAAGTGTTGTTGGTTTTCTGGTGAAACTTCATAGTGTTGGGTTATCAAAGCTTTACTTGAGGTGAAGAATGGCTTTCTTGCTGGAGGATGACGCTAGGTCAGAACAATTGGTTGTAATCCTCTTGCTATTCTTGATATTAATAAAGCTATTCAATTTTTCCTCCATATTCTTGTATGTTTGAATATATATGCATTTTTATGGTTAATACATATCTGATCCTATGTTATTTATGAATATAGATCTCTGTTCTTCGATAGTAGTATGTTGCTTTGATTCCACAGGTGCTCTTTGAAGCTGGGCAGACGAAGAAGAAGTGGCAAATATCTATGAGGAAGGAGAGGAATCAAGTAAGGAACCAAGTGCAAGACTAAGGTTGGTGTCCTTTGTTCCACTCTTATCTATTTTCATAAAGGAAAACGAAAGTAGTCTTTACTTGTTTGTTTCTAAGATAGCTACTAGTCTTAGTGGGAATAGCAGCTCCGAGTGGATACTATTCTGGTAACAATCCACCCTTGGTTCGTGGGCCATGGGAATCTATAAAAAGGGAGTCTTAGAAGAGTCTAAGGGAAGTTTTGGGTATAGTTCTAAGTAAGTTTATGGGTCTGTGAGAGCTAAGAGTGAAGAGTCTTAGCGTAGGAAGAGGCTCTGAAGCAGAGTGCACAGAGGCCTAGGGTAGAAGTCTGTAGCTGAGTGCACGGACCCCTGTAAATATGTGCACAAGGTAGTTAGAGTCTGTACTAGAAATTTGGATTATCAATAAAGAGAAGTATTCTAGAATTACCTGTGTATTTTACTTCTGCTAATTGCATGCGATTATGTTACATTGAACACAGGGTTTATGTTGAATGTTATCCCAATGCACAAATCTATATGTTTATCTTTGTTATATGAATGTAAGTAAAGATATATGCTCACGAAAATATAATCATAATGCATGTTGAAGTTAACCAATAACTAAGATAATCTGCGTAAATACAAAAGTAAGAGTAATTACAGAGGAGTGTAAGTGCCTGATCTATCTATTTAGGGTACGCGAAGGACAATCGTAGACCTTTGCAAATGACTCCAGGACGATTAAGAAAGGTGTATCGATAAGCCCTAAAATGCTTATTGATTTGTGCGAAGGCAGAGTGAAGGTCTAAAAGTGACATCGCTACTAATTCAAGGTGTGGAAATTTGGTTCCAACATCCACCAATACTGCTTCAGGTGAGACTTCAGTCCGCGCTTCGTGGATTGATGCCGAAAGGGATAGTAGTGTAGGGATTTTCTTGGCTTCTTAACGTTGAACCTAGGTTAGGGCCCATCAAGCCAACACTCATAAACTATGCACATGGTTTCAAAACCAAGTCTCATGCAGTTTTGCAACAAGTCTTCTATTGACGTAGTTCCATACTTTGTTTCCTACATGTTTTAAACCCCATTATAAATCATAGATGTAATATAAATGATTTTTTTTGTTTTATTAATTATAAACTCAAAGAAGGCAACATAGATACTTACGAATTCCACAATTAATTTTTTGATATGTCAACATATACTCATGACCCTTATTTAACCTAATGTCAATCAATTCTTCCAGTGGCTCTTCTTTGTATCTTAGCACCTATTTGAAGACATTCAAGCATGGTTGTTGTAAAACAACTTAAAATATACAAAAATTAAAACTTGAGTTATTATAAGCAAATATTAACAATTACTCACAAACTTTGAAATCAACTCTTTTCTTCCTTGTCGTTTTGTTTTATGTGCTGAATGAGTTCCATCTTGTTTTCTTTTCTGCAATAAAATACTTGAAAATTAATATTTAATGCTAATTTTTTTTTAATATGTACAAATTCAATCATGAGTACATATATTTGAAGCACGTTATTATTGAGATGGCTCCTCCTGTGATGTGATTATGTCCATTTCTTTGACCATCTCCTCATACACATTTTTGGACATTCATACTAGCATGTTTCACATATTAACACGATGATCATTTGGGATTTTTGTAATCTTCCTGAAAAAAGTATTAAACTATTTTTATAATGATATATGAAAACTAAATATAACAAAATAAATATTAAGAAACTAATGGTTTGTAGTAATATATACATATAATTCTAGAAAATCATTTTATACAATTAGGAATATTACCTTTTGAATGATCTTTTTTTATTGTATGTCTTTTCTATTGCAAGCCTGGCGTGTCTCATTGACCATTGCTCTGGAAATGCTTCCTGTAGTTTAGATATAATTTGGATCTTAGAATCAATGGATTGATTTTTGTATTGTAAGTGAAAAGTATGTCTATACGTTTGTTCCATTAGATCCCTCATAGTTTTGTAAAAAAAACTCCTCCCCCCCCCCACCCTTCATTAACCTCCAGCACCACTCATGATGAGCTAATTCATCATCATTTACATGTTCTATAATTTTTCTTTTATTAGAAGGACATTGATATTTTCCTTCAATGTTGCTCCTTGTAGAACATTAAACATATATGAATTAATAGATTGTTTGAAACATGTTATATAATATTCTTAAGTATATAATTAATGAAAAAAAAAAAACTCATTTTGAATAGTATTTTTTCATTCACGTGATTCATCATTCTACAATTTTTCTATCATGCTTTTATGCTCTTATGCACTTAGATTAAAAATAACCTTATCGACCTTGTCAATTTTGTGGCTCTGCATGACACACACCAACCAATACATATTAGCTAAAGTTAAATATAGCTAAAACATATTAATTTTGTAAAGGATTTACAAAGAACTTGTCTTCTATGCTATTTTTGATGTGATATCATTGTGTCGATCAATATTTTTGTTACTTGAGACATTCTGAGACATTTTTTATCAATATAAAAACTGTAGCATTCAATATAGAAGTCATTAAATATATTTTATAAGTAAATCAAATAATATTTTCAACCAAAAAAACTCTAGTAATTGGTGTGTTTATCTAAATAAATGCACCGGTGTGTTTAGAATATTAAATGCACCAGGCATTTAATTATTCAACACCTCCATGGAAAATTATTTTTAAATTATTACGGTATGATTTATAAGGATAAATGCATCGGTATGATTTAACAGTGTTATTTGGAAGAGGTGCGTCGGTGTGTTATATTACATGAGAAGAAATTATTAACAGACTAGACATAATAAAGAGTGTTCTAATATGTTGTTGTGTTTTATTAGAAAGGGATCATGGGTGTGTTATACTACAGAGGGCGCAACATAGAACATATAGTCATTTAAAAAAAAACGGAGACTGTCAATAGGGTTTGGATCTAATTCAATAATTGATTTCCCTATTTTATATGCGAAATGACCTATATATAGTATGTACATAAACCCATTAAATCTGAAATACCTAGATTAAAAACGCTAATTGTGAAGTGGTAGAGGAAGTTAAACCCTAAGGTGAAATTTTGCACGAATAAGTAAAGGTTTAAGATGAGTATTGATTTATTTAGTTTTTGTCTGAATTACATGAGGAGAAATGATTAAAAGACTAGACAGAATAAAGAGTGTTCTAATATGTTGTTGTGTTGTATTAGAAAGTGATCATGGGTGTGTTATACTACGGAGGGCACAACACAAAACATATAGTCATTTAAAAAAAATGGAGACTGTTGATAGGGTTTGGATCTAATTCAATAATTGATTCCCCTACTTTACATGTGAAATTCCCTATATATAGTAAGTACAAAAACCCATTAAATCTAAAATCCCTAAATTAAAAACCCTAATTTTGAAGTGGTAGAGGAAGTTATACCCTAAGGTGAAATTTTGCACAAATAAGTAAAGATTTAAGGTAAGTATTGATTTATTTATTTTTATCTGAATTTTAATTAAATTTAAATAAGAAAGCAAATCATAAGAAATTTTAATAGTAAAATCTATAGTAATTTTTTTATTATACATAATTTTCAATTTTTTTTCTTAATTTTGAATAAATCTAACAGAAATGGTAAAATATTTAATAATAAAATTGAAGATTTTTTCCATCGAGGGTTTTGAGTGAATCACTATATCTTACAACCTATGTTCTTTCAGCGTATCCAAAATATTTTGCATCTCCACAATGCTGTTAGTATGTATCTCTTGCAAATGATCTCTCTTTTAATTAAACTCTAAACACATTTGTAAAAAAAAAAATTATTAGTATAATAAACAATAAAATTTAAAATTTTTATTATGTTGTTTTTTATTAAATCACCATACCTTTCAGCGTCTGATCTTCTAAATAGTTTCTTTGCTCCAAAGTATTATGTTGTTGCACAGTGCTCCTGGTATGTCTCTCTTACAAATCACTCACTTGAAATTTTGGGTAAAACAATGAAATGGTGAATAAAGTTTTACTATTTAAAAGAATTTATGATCTTCTAAATAGTTTCTTTGCTCCAAAGTATTATGTTGTTGCACAGTGCTCCTGGTATGTCTCTCTTACAAATCACTCACTTGAAATTTTGGGTAAAACAATGAAATGGTGAATAAAGTTTTACTATTTAAAAGACTTTATGAAAATAGATTTCGAAAAATCAATTGTTGCTATTTTTTAATTTTAGAAAGGAAAAAAATCATGTTTTTTTTTTTTTCATTTCTCCACACATTGGTGTACTCAATAGTCAATCGCATCGGTGTGTTTATAAAAAAAATCACACCAACATTTTTGGGCACAAAAGTTTTTCAATACACCAACATGATACAATTTTTTTTTAAATCCTGAAATGGTGCAATTACTTTTTTTAACGTAATGGTACAATTTCTATATAAAATCATCAGTGCTCTAATTGTTATAAGAGCACCAAGTTGATTGAATTCATTTTTATTTTTTTTAATTGGGAAATAGGTGCATAGCAGTGTTGTTTTTTTTAAATGCATTGGCGTGTTTTTGTAGAATAACATTGATATGATAACGTTTTTGTTTCGAAATGCTGGAAACCAGTGAAAGTATTATTTGAATGCCCTAGTGTTGTTAATGTTTTAAACACATCGGTGCTCCTTATCTAATAAGAGCACCGGTTTGGTTTAAAACCTATCTGAAATTTTAATTTCACATAAAATGGTATATTAATATCAAAATATCATTTAGAAAGCATCCACATGAATTACAATAGTTCATAGTATACATTTTCCACTTAAAGTCTCCTTATTCTTGAAAAGTAGTTTGAAAATTATATTGAAATTCATATTGTGGTTATATAGTTATCGAGATTAATTTTGGATATGCACACAAATTTTTACTTTTGATTTTTCTCAAATGCAGGTAAAAAATCTCAATAATATCAAATGGCCAATTTTTTAAATTTTAGCTCGTTTCATATTGCTGATCAAAGTCCTTCACAAATTTCTCCCTTTCCATCTCTGGTAAGTTCAAATTTTATTTATATTTTGATTATCTAATTGATTTTTTTTAATACATGTCAATTTGAATAAAAATGTGTTCAAATTTGCATAAACCTGATTCAAAATCGAGTTTAGATGCAAAAAATATTACTCCATATTTTCAAAAACTTCAGAAGCTCTTATCAGGAGCAACATATTACAAGAAGTTGGTAGATGAAATGGAAAACCTTTTCACCCTGCTAATTGGAACAAGCATCTTCTAGCCACAATATTGGATCAACGATGGTAATAATTGTTTGGTATAATGTAATTTCAATCAACCAATTGCATTTATGTGCTTACTAATATCATTGATTGTACTAATGACGTTCATTATTTTTTGAAATTAGGATTCCAGTGATGATAAGTGACCCACCTACCATATTCTAGAGCACCCCACTATAATGTCAACTCAATAGAAGGTTGTATTAAAAGCAAGAATTAGAGAGGAATCATACAAAGAATGGTTGAATCAACCACCTATTCAATTCTCAGTATGTCCAGATTCACCAATTAGGAATGACTACATCAATAGTAGTTCTTCATCACAGGTTGGAAATGAAGGCAACTAAATGGAGGTTGTTATGAAACCATCTCAAGAAAAGATAGAAACGATAGATCAACGCCTTAGAATTCAGCCTCTTCGAGGGGACAACCTCCTTTACATTACATAAATGAACAATTCTTGGATGATTCAAATGATAAAACCTCCTTTCTATATACAGGACTCTAAGGAGTCACAATATGACCCAACCGACCTAACAATAATAATATAAAGCCACAAAAATAACAATAGATGGATTCTATGGGCACAGTAATAACAATATGGGGACAATAGGGGCACAACAATATTAATAAGGGGTACAACTACAATAGTAATAGGGTAATCACTAGTATTATAGGGACCCAACATGCCCCTCTCCTTCAAAAAAGTGTTGTCCTCAACGCTTGAGTAGTTCTGGATGCTTCTGTATAAAATTCTCATCCTCCCATATGGAATCTTCAGCAGATAAGTTCTTCCACTTGATAAGATACTTTGAAATTGATCTATTTCGTAGCTGTCGAGTTCTTGTTTCTGTGACTTCATCTAGTTCCAATATAAATTTTCCTTCCTCGTCAAGTTCTGACAATATTGTTTGAAATGGAAGCTTATCGCCTATAACCTTCTTTAAACATCAAACATGGAAAACTGGGTGCAATCGAGAACCTACATGAAGCTCTAATTTGTATGCCATAGTACCAATCTTTTGCAACACCTTGTACAGACCATAATACTTTGGTGATAATCTATTATCCTTCTTAGCTTGCTTGAGGGACATTTGCTTATACGGTTGTAGCCTTAAGAATACCCAATCACCTACATCAA
>APFE031405047.1:53133-114709 GCA_000404065.3 Pinus taeda | reverse complement strand
CTTGGGTTTAATCTTATTCCCTCGGGTTCATAATCCCTTGGGTTTGTTATTCCCTTGGGTTTATAATATCAATCCATTAGGTTTGTAATACTAATCATTGTAAATCATGGTAAATAATAGCCAACCATGTTCAACCATGTTCAAACCATATGGATATGGAAATTAACCATGTTCCAATGTTTTATTCTCACAAATATTGTCTCGATATGAAAATCAATCATGGTCAACCATCGTTGACCATGGTCCAACGTTGCATTGTGACAAGGATGGTCTCTATATAGAAATCAAGCATGGTCAACCATGTTTTTTTAGGGTTTATAATATTCATGTTAGGGTTTATATACGTTGGGTTTATAAATTTATTCCTTAGGTTTATTATTCCCTTAGGTTTATAATATCAATCCCTTGGGTTTATTGATGTAAACATTCATATTCCTAGGCTTTAATATTATTCAACAATGGTCAACCATGTTCAACCATGGACAACCATGGTCCAATGTCGCATTGTGACAATGATTGCCTCAATATGAAAATCAAATGTGCCCAACAATACTTATTTTAGTATTTTTAATATTTATCTTGGGGTTTTTATACCTTGGGTTTATAATATTAGTCCCTTGCGTTTAATATTATTCCCTTAGGTTTATAATATCTTGGGGTTTTAGTATTAATCCCTTGGGTTTATTATTCCTTTGGGTTTATAATATCAATCACTTGAATCTATTATTCCCACGTCAACCATGGTTTATTATGATGTCAACCATGGTCAACCATCGTCCAACATGGAATTGTGATAAGGATTGTCTCAATATGAAAATCAACGATGGTCAATCATATTTATTTTAGTGTTTATAATATTTATCTTAACATTTATGTACATTGGGTTTATAATATTAGTCCCCTAGCTTCATAATCCCTTGGGTTTTTAGTATTAATCCCTTGGGTTTATTATTCCATTGGGTTTATAATATTAATCATTATAAATCGCGATCAATCATAACCAACCATGTTCAACCATGGTCAAACAAGGTTGGATATGGAAATCAAGCATGGTCAACCATGGTCTAACGATGTGTCCAATAAAGATTGTCTCGATATAAAAATCAATCATGGTCAACCATGGTTGACCATGGTCCAATGTTGTATTGTGACAAGGATTGTCTCTATATGGAAATCAACCATAGTCAACCATGGTAAACCATGTTTATTTTAGGGTTTATAATATTAAAGTTATGGTTTATATACCTTGGGTTTATAATTGTTATCCCTTAGGTTTATTATTTCCTTGGGTTTATAATTTAAATCCCTTAGTTTTATTGATCTAAGGGTTCATATTCCTAGGGTTTAATATTATTCAACAATGGTTAACGATGGTCATCCATGGTTGATGATGGTCAACCATGTTATATAGAATCAAACATGGTCAACCATGGTCAATCATGGTCAAACATGTTTGAACGTCGCGTTGTGACAAAAATTATCTCAATATGAAAATCAACCATGATCAACCATGGTCCAACATCGCATTGTGACAAAGATTGTCTTGATATGAAAATTAACCATGGTCAACCATTGTCCAACATGGCATTGTGATAAGGATTGTCTCAATATGAAAATCAACCATGGTCAATAATGTTTACTTTAGTGTTTATAGTAGTTATTTTACGGTTTATATACGTTTGGTTTATAATATTAGTCCCTAAGGTTTAATCTTATTCCCTTGGGTTTTTAGGATTAATCCCTTGGGTTTACAATATCAATCCATTAGGTTTATAATATTAATCATTTAAACCATGGTCAATCATAGCTAACCATGTTCAACCATGGTCAAACCATATGGATATGGAAATCAACCATGCAAAACCATGGTCCAACATTTTGTTCTCACAAAGATTTTCTTGATATGAAAATCAATCATGGTCAACCATGGTTGACCATGGTCCAACATTGCATTGTGACAAGGATTGTCTCCATATGGAAATCAACCATGGTCAACCATCTTTTTTAAGGGTTTATAATATTCATGTTAGGGTTTATATACCTTGGGTTTATAATTTTTATACCTTAGGTTTATTATTCCCTTGGGTTTATAATATCAATTCCTTGGGTTTATTGATCTAAACGTTCATATTCCTAGGGTTTAATATTCTTCAATAATGGTCAACCATAGTCCAATGTCGCATTGTGACAATGATTGTCTCAATATGAAAATAAATTGTTCTCAACCATGCTTATTTTAGTATTTTTAAAATTTATCTTGGGGTTTTTACCTTGGGTTTATAATATGAGGCCCTTGGGTTCAATATTATTACCTTAGGTTCATAATCCCTTGGGGTTTTAGTATTATTGTTCCTTTAGGTTTATACTATCAATCAATTGGATTTATTATTTCCCGGTCAATCATGGTTTATTATGATGTCAACCATGGTCCAACATGGAATTGTAATAAGGATTGTCTCAATATGAAAATCAATGATGGCCAATCATGTTTATTTTAGTTTTTATAATATTTATCTTAGGGTTATATACGTTGGGTTTATAATCTTAGTCCCTTGGGTTCATAATCCCTTGGGTTTATTATTCCATTGGGTTTATAATATCAATCCATTGTGTTTATAATATTAATCATTGTCAACCATGGTCAATCATAACCAACCATGTTCAACCATGGTCAAATAAGGTTGGATATAGAAATCAAGCATGGTCAACCATGGTCTAATGCTGTGTCCAATAAAGATTATCTTGATATAAAAATCAATCATGGTCAACCATGGTCCAACGTTGCATTGTGACAAGGATTGTCTTTACATGGAAATCAACCATAGTCAACCATGTTTATTTTAGGGTTTATAATATTGAGGTTATGGTTTATATACCTTGGGTTTATAATTGTTATCCCTTAGGTTTATTTTTCCCTTGGGTATATAATACAAATTCCTTGGGCTTATTGATCTAAGGGTTCATATTCCTAGGGTTTAATATTATTCAACAATGGTTAACCATAATCAACCATGGTCAACCATGGTCAACCATGGTCCAATGTCGCATTGTGACAAGGATTGTCTCAATATGAAAATCAATCGTGCTCAACCATTTTTATTTTAGTATTTTTAATATCTATCTTAGAGTTTTTATACCTTGGGTTTATAATATTAGTCCCTTGGGTTCATAATCTCTTGGGGTTTTAGTATTAATCCCTTGGCTTTATTATTCCTTTGGGTTTATAATATTAATCTATTGGGTTTAGTATTCCCTTAGGTTTATAATATCAATCATGGTCAACCATTGTCAACTATGGTCAATCATGGGGTTTTAGTATTAATCCCTTGGGTTTATTTTTCCCTTCGGTTCATAATATAATTCCCTTGGGTTTATTATTAACTTGGGTTTATAATATCAATCATGGTCAACCATGGTGGGATGTCACATTGTGAAAAAATTTATCTGCATATAGAAAACATGGACAAACATTGTGAACCATGGTCAACCATGGTTGATCATGGTCAACAATGTTTTATAGAATCAAACATGGTCAACCATGGTCAATCGTGATAAACCATGGTCAATCTAGGGTTTTTAGTATAAATCCCAATGGGTTGTTATTCCTTTGGGTCAAACATGGTGAATCATAGTCAACCATGGCCAACCATGCTCAAATGTCACTTTGTGACAAATATTGTCTCAATATGAAAATCAACCATGGCCAATCACAGTCAACCATGGTCGAATGTCACATTGTGGCAAAGAATTAATGATTATCATTATTAATTATTATTATGTAAAGATGAATTAATTATTATTATTTAACTAATTAATATGAATATGAATATTATTATTATTATTATTTAATAAAATATTTAATTTATAAAAAAAAATATTATTTGCTTAAAATAATACATTAATTATATTTATTAATTTATTTAGGTTAAATTATTTTTTATTATTATATATTTATCAATGGTTTGTGCCATAGATAAATGAGCTTAATGGGTTATATCAACACTTTTGCTAAACATATTATTTCTTTATTATTCTACATATTTATTGTTATGAAGAATTATATTTGTTATGTAATATTACGATAATATTATTATAATAGTTTAATCATTATTATCTATAATAATAAAATAATAATTATATAATGCTATAATGTAATATTTTATTATATTATATATTCTCTAATATAAATAATTATTTATAATAATACAAACCTATATTATATATATATATCATTAAATATTATAAATATATAAGGAATATGTTGTTATTATTTTCTATATAGTGTATTAATATTCATAAATAATTGGTCTTTAAAAAAATACACATAATAATTATTAATGTGGTTGATATATGCTTATTGGATATCAACCACATTGGAAAATGTAGTTGTATTTATGCTTCATATACGCTTATTGGCATATATCAACCACATTGATAAATGTAGTTGTGCTAACACTTCCTATATCTATATCTCTCAGTGTTTTATCTAACTTGTTGAGGAAACCAAATTACAAATATACATTTTTATTATTCTTGGACTTGTATTTCCTATATCTCTTTTCGAGTGTGTATTTTAGAATATATTTTATTATTAAAATAGTATATATAAAAATATAACAATTCTTTCAATGATATTTTCCAAATTAGAAAAATAAATTAATTACTTAAATAAATTCTAATTATTAAAATCGATATTTTTGAAAATGTGGAATTTATAATCTTTATACGATATAGATAAATTTTAAATAAGTTAATCACCATTTAAATTGGTTTTGCTTATGTATTAAGTTCAAAATAATATATATTTTAAATTTCAAATAATACATAATAAAAAATATTTAAAATAGAAATTTAAATATATTAAATTAATGTATATTATTTATTATTTAAATTTCATATTTTAAAATATTGAATATAATATATTTTAATTTATTAACATGTATGAGGAGTTGTCACATAACGATACATTAAAAATAATAAGGTTAATATTAAATAAATTATTTCAATTTACGTCAACATTATAAAAAAAAATAAGTAATTGAAAGTAAAAAAAATAATTTTATTTTATTATTTATTTTTATAACTCAGTATGAAAAAAAGAAAAAAAGCAGGATTTATATTCATATAAAGGATATTTACATAGAGAAATAATTGATATATGTTTATAGCTGATATATGTAAGGCTTAGCTGAAACTGAGCATAGTCGGCGACATAAAATCTAATATGGAAGATAAAGTAGAATTCTGTAGCATAGATAGATAATGTCCAGCCATAGACACATGGATATACATACAGGTCCATCCAGATTTAGTCACCCCATCAAAAAATAGAAGATCAAGGAGTAAAAGATAGACGTACCTTTTATGAAGAGGAAGAGTCTATAGAGCATAGGAAGACAAAAACACCAAAAAATGAACTAAGTACCCGGTAAGGAGAAAAAATAATACTTAATATGTAATTTCTTTGATTACTTAATATGGAGTTCATAGATGGTATGTAAATATAATATTATTGATATTACATTATTTGTAATTTCTTTTAATTTCACTTGATATATAATATTTAAAAATGAAAAAAAAGTTAGAATTTTTATATTTCAACTCTCCATTATCAATTTTATGTGCAATTTATTCCATTTTTAATATGCAAGAATATGTAATATTTAATATAATATTATATATATATATATATATATATATATATATATATATTATTATATATATATAATTTGAACTATGTAGTTATTTTATAAAACAAACGGAAAATAAAAATTATTATATTTAAAATATTTTACTAGTGTGTTGCTAAAAACTAGAATAGATCCACTTTAACTTCAGATCTTTCAAGACTCTCGAGGAATCAAATCTCTAGAAGTGTCTTTTCACCCTTGGTTGAACTAGTTCTTAATTGAGCAATAAAATTTTTGGCTCTCCAAGAAATATTGGCCCCTATGTACGTTTTTTGTTGATGATTATGAGTGGGTTTAAACTCTTCAATATAGTACTTCTTTCTCCCTAGCTCCTTCTCCCAAATACATTTGTGGAACTTATCCATAACAAAATCTTTTACCTCTTCATTGTTTGTGGGACACATGCTCAAGCAAACACCCCATTTACTAAACCATTTGTTAATCTTTTACCTCTTCACTGTTTGTGGGACACATGCTCAAGAAAATACCCCATTTACTAAACCATTTGTTATTGTCGCATCCAGGTCTTCTTTCTTTTGCAAAATATGTCATTTAACACAACTTTAGGCCATATGCCCTCTTCCGTTTGCTCATTTTTTTTTAAATACCTTATGACTCGCACCATAGCAATTGCTTCAATAGGAGCAACCCCTATTTCACTCAACAAGATAGCATAAGGAACTGCACTTTTAATTTTGAATTAGTTTGTAATCAAACACTTTTGAATTTTCTCAATTTGTTTTCACTGCAACTTGGATGTATTGCTGGCCCACAGTTCACAACTGTAGAGAATCATTGGAATCAATAAAAGCCCAAAAAGAAATGGAATGGTTTTCTAGTCCCATAACTCTGCTTCTCTACACCTATTTTGAAAAGCATAAAATGCTTTCCAACCCCCTAAAGTTCTTTTCTTTCTACAACCATCCTAGCTTAGATTTCTATTGAAGTCATTTTTGAGGTATTTGTAATCTACATCTTCTTCTAGAATGTTGCCTTCAAAGTAGAACTTATGTTAGTTATGTTTTCTTTTGTTAGAGAAAACCACTACTTTTGTTTTGTTAATATTGACTTGCACCCCCACCATTCTACAAAAATGCTCAAGGGAAAGTAAGTGCTCTTGCAAACCAAGAGCGAATTTAGCGATCAGAATAGGACCATTTGCATACAAAAGAAGCCTTATAACAAACTTGCCCAAAAGGATATTGTCACCCCCTTGCGAATTTAGCCACTCATCAAGCTTCTCGATATATAAACCAAAAAATGTAAGAGACAATGGGCAACCTTGCTTGACCCCGAACGACCAATACCAGATTTGTAATAGTGACCTAGTTAATTTTGGGTTGATTTCCCATATAGTAAAAAGTAAAATCCAGATATAAGATCCAAATGTCGATCACTTAATCGATATCATACACTGTATTAAGTAAATACCACTGACGGATATATAATAGCGAAATAAATCCCAAACATTTTTAACGAATTAAAACATAGATAAATAAAATTAAAAAAAAAATAATAATAATTTTGTTGTGTAAAATCAACTTTACAAATTCTTTGTTTAATTTTTGGTCAACCTTGAAACAATTCGTGGGTCAACGCATATGGAATGCGCGCTAAGGATAATAAAAGGATGGAGGGGGTCAACGCATATGGAATGCGGGCTAAGGATAATAAAAGGATGGAGGGGGGCATGTGAACACAATTCATATTTAGTTTCTGATACATTTTTATCGTAATCAATTACACCATTTTTTTTACCGCACCATCAAACAACTTATATTTTTCACTGGGTTAAAGTTATAATCCATGTTATACTATACCATCACGAACATGTAAAAGTAAAATTACAGATAAAGCATACGTAGGTGAAAGTAAAGTAAAAATGATTGGAGAAACAAAAGAAAGCAAGAAAGCATATTGGGTGAAAGAAAATTGAAAATTTATGAATATGGAAATTTAGAAATCTATAAGAAAGGGGTTGTTTTTATTGTTATTTTTTGAATTTTTTGGTGTGGAAAAAATTGAGGTGAAACTTTGATTTGTTTGTTGAATTGAGGCTTATGTGATCTATATCAATTTTATGAGAGATTTTTTTGGCGTAAATCACATGAAATTTCATTTGTCGACGCATTTCGAACCAATCAGTGTGGTTCATTGTCAATCGTCAATCACAGCTAGCTTTACATATTAAACTTGGTTTTTTATTGTATGTATGGATTCAGCGCTTTGAAAAAATTTTAAGACATTTTTATTATGCCAAAGTTACACAAGTTTATTGCCAAATTTAAAAAAAATTAAACAAAAAACTTCCAAAAAATTTCACTAAAAACCACTTAGATAAAAAATATTTGCGAAAACTAGGGTTCAATAGAGTTCAATCACTGCTTTCAAGTGGCCCACATATTGCCGACTTTTGATTCTGCCTACGCGGTCGGCCATGTGCGAGTGCCCCACGTTTTGTCGACTTTTGCGTCTAACGAAACAGCTAGGGTTCCATCGCTTCTTTCAAGTGGGCCCGCTTATTGCCGACTTTTGCTGTTGCCTACGCGGTTGAGCATCTCGGCCATGTGCGACTGCCCCACGTTTTTGTCGACTTTTGTGTCTAACGAAACTGCCAAGGTTCCATGCCATCGCTTCTTTCAAGTGGGCCCGCTTATTGCCGACTTTTGCTTTGCCTGAGCGGTCGACCATCTCGGCCATGTGCGACTGCCCCACCTTTTGTTGACTTTTGCGTCTAACGAAACTGTAGCGCATCTCGCCCATGTGCGTATACCTTTCATATTTTGTCGTTGTGCGAGATGGAGGATAATGTTCCACCTGTCAGGTACCTACCACCTCTACATCTTCTCACATTCCGTGTATTTTTAAATGTCCGGGGCCTACCACCCATACATCTTCCCATTTGCTTGGACACTGCCAAGTTGTTTCCTCAATGACTTCTGTTTCCTTCTTCTCTTCACACACACAGAGATAGGAGTCGTTGCCGGAGTCGTCCCTCATGACGCCCACAAAAAGGCGTTGAAACACGACTCTCAGAGAGATCGCTCAAGGGTTTTATGTTTATAAATTTTTCATTGCAATTTTTGCCATAATATCTGCTTGTCTCAGATTCCTAGCAAATCCGAATTTCTGTGCACAATATCAACATTTTTCATTGCATTTTTTCAAGAGAATTTCTGCTATTCTCAGACTCTCAGCTAATCTCATCCCTCGCAAGCTGCTTCGGTAGCGTCGAATATCCTTACACCCGTCACCTCTATTTGTACTTTGGGATCAGCCAATGGCTCAATCTTCCTCCACCTCCACCGCCACCGCTCCCGCTCCTAATTCCTACTACGATGTGTTTATTAACCATCGTGGTCTGGATGTCAAGAAAACTTTTGCCAGCCATCTCTACCGGCGTCTTCAATCATATGGTTTGCGAGTGTTTCTAGATCAGCCTGAGTTGCAACGGGGTGAGTATTTAACTCCTCAGATTGAAGGGGCTATTGGATCTGCGTCAGTGCACGTGGCCATTTTCTCTAGCGGATATCCCGAATCAACCTGGTGCCTTAAAGAACTCGTTTTGATGTTTGAGTCAAATTCTCCAACAATTCCAGTGTTTTACCACGTGAAGCCTGCTGAGCTCCGGTGGACACGGGGAGGGTATGCTAGAGCCCTCGAGGAACTAGCAAAGAAGACGTCAATCGATCCTCAAACTGGTGAAGTGAAGTTGCGGTATGACCCCAGCCTCATTCAAAATTGGAGAAATGCACTTTCTAAAGCTGCAGGAATAATCGGCTTTGAGCTGGAAGCGTGTAACGGGTGAGAACTTAAAACACTTCTCTGCTCATTGTATTGTTTTATGTTACATGATGCACGCTGTAGAAACTTTATTTTATGTTACGGGATATATGTATAGACTTTCTTTTCTCATTAGTTCTCTTTCCTTTCTGTTTTCTTGTGAATAACCAGCGATGAGGGAGAGCTGGTAGATAATGTAGTTGAAAAGGTTTTAAAAAAGGTGAAGAAACGAGCTTTGGCCGTTGCTAAATATCCAACAGGTTTGGATGATAAGGTAACAGAATTTGAAAATACAGTTCTTTTGCCGCGACAGCAGAGCGGAAAACCTCAGATGTTGGGGATCGTGGGGTTAGGTGGTGTCGGAAAAACCACATTGGCGAAAGAACTTTTTAATAGGAAGAGTTCTAGTTACAGTAGATCCTGCTTTTTATCTGATGTCAGAGATAATGCAGGCAAAGGCTCTTTAAATTTGTTGCAGAAAGAACTTCTTAAGAGCTTGACAGGATGGGATAAGCCAATAGACAATGTCCATGAAGGAAAAGCGATCCTTAAGGACCATATTTCATCTCCTAACATCTTAGTCATTTTAGATGACGTAGATACGGTGGATCAAGTTGATGAATTTTTGCCTGATCAGACTTTACTCCACTCCGATAGCTTAATACTTATCACATCTAGGAGCAAAGATGTTCTCAGAAAGTCAGGAGTCGAAGAGCCGTCAATATATAACCTAACTGGCCTTAGTACAGAACAATCTCTTGAACTCTTCTGTTTTTATTCCTTCAACCATGCACATCCACTCCCAGCGTTTGAATCTTTGGCAAAAAAGTTCGTAAAAGCCTGTGGTGGATTGCCTTTATCCTTAAAGGTGTTTGGAGCACTTCTCAAAGGAGAAGATACCTCTTACTGGAAAGGCCAATTGGCTAAACTTCAACGCTTTCTGCCGGAGGAGATAAAGCAAAGGCTTCAAATCAGTTACGACGCACTGGATATGGAGGACCGACAGATATTCTTAGATATTGCCTGTTTTTTCGTAGGAAAAGACAGGGATAGGGTCATCAGGATATGCGATGTATCAGGTGGAGACGGTTTGTCGGGATTTCGAAATCTAGAGAACAAATGCCTCGTAGAGGTGAATAGTGCAAACAAAATAAGAATGCACGATCACCTGCGAGACATGGGAAGAGAGATTGCCGACGCTTCGTTGCCACGTCGTCTGTGGCGTTCTACAGGAAAAATTGATGATCTCTTGCAACAATCGTCCGTAAGTACTGAATCTTTCTAAATTGTAGAAAATTAAAATTATTCTACAGAAATCACTGTAGAATTTTTAAATTCTTCATCGTTTTTCGAACTGAACAGGTAATAAGCGAAGTGCGCGGAATCAGAATGTTTGATCATGACACGGATAGTGATAGTGATGACCACAGCTCAGTGATCCCTTGGTACCAGAGAAGTGGCGAACTGTTAGGAAGCTGCTGGATGAAGCTTCGCAGTATACTGGCCAATCATGGTACTGGTATTTGTATGAGGAACTTGCAACTTCTTGATACTAGGGGTGCTCTACTGGAACGCATTTTGACAAAGGTGCAGTTTCCAAATCTCGTATGGCTGCGCTGGGACAACTGTCCTTACTCTTCGCTGCATTCGTCCATTTCGTACATGAAGAACTTAAGGGTTCTACAAGTGGAAGGGAGTAAATTAAAAACATTGTGGAAAAAGGAATCACAGGTAAATTAGGATTTGTTGAATTATATATTGTGTTTATTAGCTATGATATTGTAATTGTACCAGTGTCTCACATATATTTCATCTTTCGATCAGAATAATAATTCATTTATATTTCTTCTTAGAGTTGAAAGTTGATAATTCATTTATTTTGCAGGCACCTTTACAGTTGAGAGAGTTGGAGATTAAAGCTCCCCTCTCAAGTATTCCAAACTCTATAGGGAAGCTGACGCAGCTAGAACGGATCGTGATTTGTCCTTATCATGATGAAGAATGGAGGGTCACTGTGATGGTCACTGTCACACAATTGCCAGAAGAATTTTGCTTTCTACAGTCGTTAAAGGCCTTGGAGTTAAGAGGCTTCTCAGAAATGAAGTCACTGCCTGAGCGCTTTGGTGAGTTAACCAACCTCCGACAGATCAGCTTCTATAAGTGCAGCGCAATGGAGTCGCTGCCTGAGCGCTTTGGTGAGTTAACCAACCTCCGACAGATCAGCTTCTCTCAGTGCAGCGCAATGGAGTCACTGCCTGAGCGCTTTGGTGAGTTAACCAACCTCCGACAGATCAGCTTCTCTCAGTGCAGCGCAATGGAGTCACTGCCTGAGCGCTTTGGTGAGTTAACCAACCTCCGACAGATCAGCTTCTCTCAGTGCAGCGCAATGGAGTCACTGCCTGAGCGCTTTGGTGAGTTAACCAACCTCCGACAGATCAGCTTCTCTCAGTGCAGCGCAATGGAGTCACTGCCTGAGCGCTTTGGTGAGTTAACAAACCTCCGACAGATCAGCTTCTCTCAGTGCAGCGCAATGGAGTCACTGCCTGAGCGCTTTGGTGAGTTAACCAACCTCTGTGATATCAGCTTGCGCGGGTGCAGCGCAATGAAGTCACTGCCTGAGCGCTTTGGTGAGTTAACCAACCTCCAACAGATCATGTTTGAGTGCAGCTCTTTAAAAAGGTTACCAGATTCCTTGGGTAATTTAGCCAACCTCCACCACATCAACTTCTCTGAGTGCTCCGCTTTGGAGAGACTGCCAGATTCTTTTTGCAAATTAATTAAACTCCAGCATCTTGATTTAAGGAGATGCACTAATTTGACCATGTCAAGCGAAATACTAGGAAATATAATCACCCTTGCTTACATAAATCTCAGTGGCTGTAGGAAAGTTGAAGTACTTCCTGCTCAAGTGCTACATCAGGTTTCACTTCGAGAGTTATTTTTGGGAGATACAAATATAAAAGAATTGCCGAGTGCAATTGGACAGCTACATGATTTGGAGGTTCTGGAAGTAGGCGGTTTGCTGGACGCGCTGCCGCCTACACTATGTTCCTTAAAGAGCTTGAAGGAATTGCAGCTTTCTTACTGCGAGGAATTGAAATGTTTGCCGGCTTGGCTGGGTGACTTGAGGAACTTGAACGTATTGACAATATACGGCTGCAGGGAGTTGAAAAGTTTGCCCGCTTCCCTTGGACGGTTGGCTCAGTTAACTGAGTTGTCGGTAAGAGTTTGTCCGCTGATACGCGAACTACCACTTAAGGAGGAAGTGAAAGGAGAAAGAGAAACATCGAGTGATAGAAGGGTCTCATCCATTGACCACTGCATACTTCCCCGGCTCCGACGGTTAGATCTCAGTAGAACAGGGATATCAGAGGTATCATTTGCTGAAGGTGTTTGTTTCAACCTTCCAAACCTTAACATGGACAGGTGTAATAGTGTGGTGGAGGTTGGAACAATGCCAAATCCACTCACAAGTTTGACATTGGATGGTTGTCATAGTTTGAGGAAAATGGATAACATTTATGGTCTTGCAAAACTTCACACGCTGAGCATTGCTGGTTGCAGAGAATTAGAGGAGTTGCCATGCATTGAAACATTGGTATCTCTGACGACATTGTTTGCAGGTGGATGTGTGAAATTGAAGGGCATTCGGGGATTGGGACAGCTGACAAAGCTCGATTTTCTAACGGTTCCTGGGTGTTCGGAGTTGGAAGAGTTGGAAGGTATCCAACATTGTATGTCGTTGCGCCGTGTTTACGCCAACAATTGTCCAAAACTGCAGTGGGATGCGGGAGTGGTGGAACAACTCCGCCTACGAATGAGGTGGGACAACTTCCTATATGATCATTGAGGGGGTTCTCTGGACTTTACACATTGAAGGGGTTTATCCATTAAAAAATGTGAAGCATTATAGTGTTTTGCTGGCATATTTCTTCGTTTTCTTAAGGAATGTAGTTGTCATATGTTTAGTTTTGTGTTACGATTATATTTAATAAATAAATAAATAAAATATTTTATTTAAAGAATAATAAATAATTAAATTAGAAAATAATGGGTTATTATATATTTAAAATTAAAATGATAATATATTTTTTATTTTATTTTATTGATAATTATTTTTTTCCATATTTCAATCGTTGATATTATTAATCTTATTTTCAATATTTTATTATTTAATATATGATTCTCGTTTTTTAATCCATTCACATTATTTTTTACAAGTTTGTTTAAATGTGTTATATCATTAAAAAAAAGCGGACATATATTATTTTTTCTTCGCAAAATAAAATTATAAATAATGATTTTAAACCCAATGCGCCTTCTTAGCAATACCGTTTGGTGATATTAAAAATATTACAAAATATAGATTGAGCAGGGAATATAGACTATTTTTGTTTTTCTATTTGAAGAAGTACACGGTTTATATTTTCATTATTGTTTTATTGTTTTTTTAAATTTACGATGACTCAAACAAATATGATGTATGATTTAATAATACAGTGATTTTCTTTTGTGCAAAGTTTTGCAAATACCAAATTTTTTCTCTTTAGGTAAAGTTTACAAAATCTAAAAATTAAAAAAATGGTTTATAATCTTAATAATATTTTTTCTTTTATGTAAGCACATGGTTTATACTTTCATTTTTAGATATTGATTTATTTTAAAATTTTGAAATTGAAAATTGAATTGGTTTCTATTCTTTAAGTATTTAAAAAATTAATAAGATTAAAAAACAATAAAAAAATAAAAAGTTAAGTAATAAATTATGATGATTTTTTTGAGGTTTTTTATAACTTTAAAACAAATTATTGGGAAAATGATACAAATATTATATTATAATTTTTTATGGGCATTATTGCATTGATATATAAGAAGTAATAGGAAAATGCAAGTGGAATGATGGTTTCTCATAACAAGTTAGTGGCAATGCAAACATAGAAAAACAAAAATTTTCTTAATTTGTGAGAATGACTTGAGGTGTTTCACAATGAGTATATAATCTTCCTTTATAGAATTTCTATGTGACCATGTGAAATTATTTTTTAATATGGTATACTATTTTTCTTGAAAATATAACAGATATGTTCAGATTTTGAGTAAATAAATGATCAAGTTTCCTTCAAAATATTTACACAGTTATAGACAATGCATTGTTTTTGTGCATGGATAGTTTTTTGAAAGTTATAATATTAAATTCACATTTTTTAGAAAAAATATGAAAGCTATTTTATCCTTGAAATTACAAGGCCATTGATGATGTTGTTGTTGTATGTCAACTTAGCAATTTGGGATGAACATCTCAACAATCCTTTGGTCAATTTCAAATTTGGATTGTTGAGTGGATGTGGGATCATTCAGTGGGAAATAGAGGTAGATAGTATCATCTCTATTGAAGAGGGATTATGATCTAGAGGAGGACCATAGACTCAACAACATGTTTGTAGTATGACATCAGCCACAATCATGTAAATCTCCCGATCAATAACATCCTAAGCGTTTTTTGTTGCAATGTTGTTAAAGTGAGCAGCTCCTACCTCTTCTTGGGTTACAACAACCTCTTACTGAGGGAAGGGTGTCTATAATACCATAAGTTGTTGGGTGGCTCCACCCTACCATTGTGCTTGCACATAGCCTCCTTTATGTATTTGAACTCGAAAATCTAGGGACACTGATAAGTATAATGTACATACTCCCCATATAACACTAGGGTAATTAGTCCATAGACAATTATTCCTATCTTATTTCTATGAGTTGTTGCAGAGTTGGTTTCGTGAGGATTTTGGTTTCTATTGAGCTAATTGCCCCAACCTTGTGTGTTTTGATGTTGAGGGTTGCCTCCTTTTGTCTGGTTTCCCTTAAATTGTTCTTTCCTTTTTTCTTCCCATTGTTTTAATGGGAAGGGGGATTGGTTATGTTTAGTTGTGCAGAGGCATATTGTTGTTGCATGAAAGATGGTTGGAAAAAATTCAAGATTTATGTGATTAGATTGTGGGGGTTTCAGAAAAGGGAAATATGGGTTTTCTTATGCAGGATATCCATAGCAGGGTTGGGATGTTGAAACACCAATATAGTTAAATGAGGTGGAATAATTTTTCCCCTAAATTGGAGGAACATTAACTACATCAAAAAGATTGTGATAATATCCTATCGATGCGTGGGGGGAGCAAGTGGCATCCCACCCATATTAAGAAATGTGGGATGTGGTCCAATGAGTTTTTGTTGTAGGGAAGTTGATTCCCATGTGAGGGGTTATATTGGGTAATGAACCATATAAAGGTACCCTAATTGTGCATAAATCACGTCAAATTTTCGAGCCTTAGAAATGGTTGCTTCCTCATCCTAACACATGGTGGTTACAACATCCTTTGCTATAATTGGAAAAAGGGGCTTGAGGAAGAATTATAAAAGAATCTATTTGGGGATTTTGATCTTGCATATATTGCATCTTCTATGCCTCTTATGGAAGTGGCCTGCAATGTGGGTGCAGGAAGATTATTGAAACTTAGATAGTAACTCCAATCCCATGTCATGATGAATAATGAGTTGGAAGAAGGTGAGAAATGTCTTAGCTATGGATTCAAATGTATTGTGGGACCCAACCTTCTTATTGATGTACCACTTAGCCCAGAGGCCAGTGAGCATGCTCTAAAAGAGCCTTAATTGAATTAAGTAATCAATGATACTATTCAAGGAACCCCAAAAGTCATAACATGGTTGGCGGGGTCTTCCCTAGGCTTCCCTTCAAAATTAGGGATTTTGAAGGTAATTTAGTGGGCATAGAAAGCCATGCTACATTATGAGCTATGGGATCGTTCATCAACTTCAAGAGATATGGAAGGTTCAATGAAGTAATAAATGAAAGATTAAGAGTTGGATTCTCCATAGCTTCATGGTGTGTGTGGGTTTGAGTGATACTTTGAGGTAAACTGGTACTTAAAAAATTGGTGCCAAGGATGGATGAGCCTAACAAAGTTGGATCAATAGGTGATCTTTGAGGGAAAGGTTGAGTAAGTGAAACAACAAGTCTTTTAGCTCTTTCTACCAAAGGTGGGAGGCCTTGAAGGCGACGAGAGCATCGTGGTATAAAATGGTCCCCTATGGTACTCACTGAAATGGACAGATGGTGATGGGGATCTTAATTATAAAAACCAATGTATCAACACATAAAATAAAGAAAAAACAAAGGGTTGATAACTTTAATGTTGCCTAATGTGTGAAACAAACCAAATTTCAATGAGGAGTTCACGTAATAAATCCTAAAATAATTAATATCCTTCCACTCAATAATAACTAGGCCTTCCATAATTTTTCAATAATCAAGAATGAGGCCACCAAAAGCAAACTATCAAAGGTTTCAAAAGAGGGTTATAATTAGGGGTACTAAGGCACATCTTAAAGAAACTAGTGATGTTTCCAACAATTATTCAAAATCACTTCTAGGTGTATGTGTTATTTCTTGGGCTTCCATTTTGAAATATTTTTCATTACCTCATTCGACCTTTTTACCACTCAATTTCTATACATATAACCCCATATTTCCCTCTTATTCTACATATTTAAACCCCTTTGAAACTAAACCCTTTTGACATGCATAACAATGTAAAATTTGTTTATTTTGATTAATTCCTGTCTTTAATTGAGTTTTAAATTATTTTTACTAATCATGAATTGTTTAGCTCAGTTTCGGTACCAGTAGTGCAATTTTGGCACCCAATCGTGATTGACACATTTACTCCTTTCTAGAAGAAATTATGTCACATGGGTTTTTAGCATAAGGTTTAAAATAAATTCAAGAGTGTTCATATCGCACCTAGGTCACATGTGAGGGACTAGCTCTAAATCATTGTTACAGGTCAAACTTTTCAAAATTACAACTTTAGGCATGATTCTTTAGGAAATGGAGGTGAATACACAAATTTCAAGACATGGGTTTTTTTCCCAATATGGAAATTTGGTTAATTCTTATGTGATTTCAATAAAATCATCACGGTTTGGAAGATATAGCTCTTTGACACCAATTTGCCCAAAATACACAATTTGTCCAAATTTCCAAATAATTGTATATTTGAGGAAGATGTTGAACCAATCATCCAAACAATAAAGGGAATGAATATTAGTCATTTTCTAATGTATAGAAATCATTTGTTAAAGTGTATTTGTATTTTGTGGCGCAAAATCATCAAATCTTGTCTTCTAAATCACCATTTTCTATCTTGATGTATCCATAGTTAGGAAAATATGAGATTGGGGGATTGCTTTTGATACACCCAATACTCTTCTTTGTACAAATAATTAGATTGAGAAAAAATCTAGGGTTATTCTTCATTCGCTCATGTAATGGGTTAGGATAGGTAGCGGAAAGGAAGATTATGGTAGTAGGTTAAGTGTTTCCCTTCTTGTAAAACATAGTTGATTATTCATCAATATAAGTTATTTTTTTAAGTTTGGTTCATCATTGTAGTTTGAATTTATTGCTCTTGGAAATGTTAGCCAAGTTATGAAGGGCCCCTCAATCCTAGATAACGATTTTCCTTTCATTTTGCTAGTTTAGTTCTTGTTCTTTAGATTATCTCTATTGTTGTTATGGTTGTTTATGTTCTAATGTTTTGCAAATTTCAACATTTTCTTTTGAGAAAATAACCACCAGAAATAGAATCCTCTATTTTCTCAGATCTAACATATTATTGAATGCATGAACACTTAACTTGGAGCAATGAAATATTTTATTCTGAGGTTGTGGTAGGGGATTTCTGACAAGAACTAGCGAGATGGTCTTTTGTTTCATCTTGTGTTATTCACATTCATTTTCTTTCTTGAACATGTCATTTACTTGTCAATTTATAGCAATGATTTCCAACATTAGATTGGAGTATATTGGATTAGATTAAAGATTTGATTATGATATTTTTGCTAGCATATGTAAGTATTTTCTTAAATATGAGTAAGAATATATATGTTATCTTGTTACACACATGGATTCATTGGAAGTAATCCCATACTTAAATAATAATGTTCTCTTTTTCAAGTAGGATAGGATAGTATAGTGAATAAATGAATAAAATAGTAAATATAAAAAAAAGTCTAGTTGTGAAAACTAGGCAACCGACACAACAATACATGGATATTTCTTGAAAACTAGGTCTCCTCGAAGGCAAGGTCCACAATAAACTCTATAAGTTCATGATGATCCCATTGGTTCTTCAAAATCTACTTGGTTTTATGCTCAAGTTGGTTGATGTGGGATTCCTTAAGGCCCACCTTCCAACAAATCTTGTCCCATCGACTTCAACACCACATATGGGACTAAGATCAGAGATATTTTTAATTGCCTTGGAATTTGTATACATCAATGGAAAAGTTTCATGTTGACAACAAGGGAATACCTCAATGTCTATAGATTACGAGATCCTGCAGGTGACCTGACTTCAACACATCCATTCGTAGTTGTCGGAATGAAATCTTGCACCTTTACACTCATTGGCATTAATGGTGATTTGTCTCATGGTTGTTAATGACATTCATCAATGGTCGATAATCCAATGATTTCTTTCTATGTTCAACCTCAACAACATTTATTCACATTTGCTATACGTGGGTTTATGTTCTGTGGCTGTAATATTTGTTCCTAGTAGCATGTCAAGGAAAAGAAGGGATCCACTCTCTAATATCAACTTACAATTCTCTTATTTTAGTTTGGTTTCAGTAAGTGTTTCTATATCTTCACTCCTTTTAGTTTAGGACAACATCAACATATCTCTATCAATGTTGAAATTCAATTCCATCAGCCCAACTTTCTTCAAATTATAGCCTGGGTTCCAATGATTTCTTCATTGTACAATTCAGATTTGATCTTCATAATCATCTTAGTAAGTGCTAACAAATAAACAAATTATGACGTAACATTTCTTTTAGTTATTTCAATTTTTTAGGGATGAAGGAAAATTTGTTATGCAACTTCTTGTATGCTTCTCATTTTACCTTCTTCCTACTTCTAACATCTAACCATTTCTCATCCATCACCCAAATTTCTCAAGAAGTATTGGTTCAAGAAATGTAGAAACTTTGAAGGTAGTTTGTGCTATTAGGGTTCTTAAAGATAGGATTATTACTACAAATGCATGATATGTAGAGATCTCTAACGTCATTGCAAATGAATTTTGGCTTAGAGAATTTTGTTGGTGTATGCAATATCATCACTATGTAAAGTAATTGAGGTAGACATTACCAAAAGAAAAATATTGCTTATGCCGCTGGTAAGGATTCAATAATTGGTCGAAAATGTTTTTGAATATTATTCTTGGTTTTGGTAGGATATTTTGAACTTGATTTATATTTATGAGTGCAATGGGTTGATCCATGGGATAAAAAATATGCTCAAAATTCAAAGTGCTCAAAATCTCCTGAAACTGGTGACAAATCATAGTGCTCATCATTCTGATTCCAATGATGCTTGAATAAACTGAATCAAACATCGTATGAGAAAGTTATTATGTTTTGAAGTTTTTCACAAACAACAAAAAGCTCAACTTACAGGGTTGACTAGGTTGTTGACTGGGTAGGTTGTATAGTGACGTGGAGATGATGTCAATAAGATGACTAGGTTGTATGGAAGACATGTGGACCAATCACATGTTGACACATGGCTTGCTCAGATAGGTCAAGTTGGCAAGTTGTGATTGGTTATTGTGTTTTGTAGTTGACCAATCGAGAGGCGCCATGTGGCTCAATGAAAGGGTGCCACATGGCCCTTAGGGTTCGTGCCAAAATTTGAATGGGTCAATTGCAAGGCCTCCACTGGATTCAAACCCACAATCTATTAGTTATAAACCAATCACTGAGTCGTTGCACAAACCATATTTTTTATTAAATATATCCACTCATATTATGTTTGAATTTGAATTATTAGCATATTCAGGGAGGGGGGCAAGGCACGCAGACCCAACCCCTAGTTATGCAACACCCATAAAACCTTGTAGTTTGGTGAAGGGGGTGGGCGTGTGGCCTAGCCACGAGCCACATGGATTAACAATATAACTGAAGACTAAGTTTGAATTTGAAATCGAGCAGGAGGCCCAACCCCTAGTCCTGTTATAACACATGTAACCATGGGCGGGGTTGCATAGTTCAAGGTTGGCATGTGGCCTTAGCCCACTTCCACATGGAAATCACGACGACTAGGGGTGGAGTGTTGGTGGGTGCGTGGCCTCTGGCTTGCGCCCCTGGCCACATGGCATACCATGTGACCAGATCGAGAACCTAAGAAATAGGTGCTTAGGCCTTATTGGTGCATTTATCCATTCAACGATTTTCACCTTTTTTACTAGAAATTTCATCACTCCTACACCAAATTGTTGCATGCCAGTTCTGTCAAAGGGGAGATTCATTGCGTGGTTAACTAGTTTTTCCATTTTTTAGGACATATAGTAGAAAAAGGAATGAGGAGGCCTAACTTGGCCATTTTTCAATGTTTTTGTGCCCAAGAAGAGACTACACAAGGGTTTTTGGGTGTTCTGGACACAATGGTAGCATTAGTTTTGTGATTTGAATAATATAAACTGATGCAATTTCATATTTGAGCATATAATATAAAGGCCCAACATTTGAAGCTAGACCCAAAGACGTAGCCCAGGAGGGGTGACCTCTATCATCAAACTGTTGTTTTGTGATGTTGTTCATGGTCTATTTTTATCTATTTTTAATCTACAAAACTTAACTATATCTATAAATTTATGTACATTTGCAATTTTGATCCATTTCCCACAAGACATAAAATAGCTTGAAAACTTTTCAAGAAACCTTCAAATTACTAATTATATATCAAATTTGGTATCAAAGCATGGTTGTTGTGAAGATTTGATTATTTTTTCAAGTGTTTTTGAATAATTTCCAGGTCTAAGTTGAGAAGAGGAGGAGTGCTTTAAGAGCCTATTTCTCAAATTAGCTCAAAGAAGAAGCCTCAAACTCCATAAGTGATGGAACATGAAGAAGGAGAGGGAAAAGATATGATGTCTGAGGAGGAGATAGCTTTTAAAAGGGATTTCTTTGAAATGTTTGAGATGGTGAAAGTGTTGTATAATGAGAGGAAAACAAGGTTTCAAGGAGAGAGTTAAAATCCACCAAAAGGTAATGGGGGTAATGGTAGCAAACCTCCACCTCCATCCTCACCTCCATCTTTACCTACTTCATCTCATAGAATTGATCCTCTTACACCTCCAAGAGGACATAAGTCTCCTTTACTTAATCTTGATGTCAAATTCAAATTGCCTATGTACAATAGGGAAGTGAATGTAGAAAAGTTGGAAAATTGGGTTAGTCAAATTGAATTCATTTGCAAGATTCAAAAGATTGAGGATGATGTGGCAAAGATCCAACTTTCTTCTCTTCATTTGGAAAACCCTCATCTTGTGGGAGGCGAGAACTTAGGAAGAATTTGAGAAAAATGGTAAAATTATATCCTTGTAATGATTTTGTAGTTGCATTAAGAAGGAAATTTTATCCATTATCATATATGAAAAAAGCAATTATGGATTGGAAAATGTTTATACAAGATAAAGGTTAAAGTATTAAAAGTTACACACAAGAATTTAGAAGAAGAGCTTTAATCTTGGGGGTTGATTTGTCTTCACAAGATACTCTACTTAAGTATATAGGTGGATTAGATAGTTATCCGAGACATACTATATTTATGTTTAATCCCACAAATATAGATGAATTATGTGTACAGGAAACTCATTTTGAAGCGAGAGGCAAGAATGTTCCTTAAGATACTAGCAAGAAACCTTTAAAAATTGGAGAAAAAGGAAAGGGGAAGTTTAAAGGAAAAGGAAAAAATAATGCTACTGTCAAGAAAGAGGGAGAGAAACTCACATGCAAACATCGTTCAAAAGAAGGCCATGATGAAGACCAATGTTCCAAATTACATCCAGAAATGAGACCAAAGAAGTTCAATAACAAGGGGAAACAAAAGACTGCTGCTACAACTCAACAAGATCTAGGATCTGACTCAGGTGACGAAAATAAAATCACAACCATGGGAATGAAAGGTATATTTTATAATGCAAGTGCTAGTTCTTCTAGCAAGCTTATTGAGTCTTAATATGATAAAGTAAGAATTGATCTTTTCCATATTAGAGTCATAAAAAAGCATGCAAAGGTTGATACCTTATTTGATAGTGGATCCTAAGTCAATCTTATCTCTGAATCAATTGTCAAGAAAATTAATATGGAGGCCACACCTCATACATAATCTTACCCTTTAGGTAGGGTGTGTGATAATGCAAAATTGCAAGTGACAAGAAGATGTAAATTGAAATTTTATATCACTGCAAATTTTGTAGATGAGGTAGAACTTGATGTTGTACCACTTGACATTTGTGGGATTGTTTTAGGGATTCCATATTTATATGACCAGAAATCCATATTCCATTGTCATGAGAAAAAAATATCATATTTTTAAAGATGGAATTGAGTATATTATTAGATCACATCGCAAGAAGATGAAATTATCTCTTGCAAATGCAAGACATATAAAAAGCCTTGTAAATGCTAGTAATAATTTTGTGTTGTTGATGATTAAAGCAAAAGATTCTGGTAAATTTGAAGCTTTTTCAGGATGTGATTCTAAACTCAAGCATGAATTGGTAGAAGTTGTTAAGAATTTTCAAGAACAAGAAGGTTTAACTCCAAAAAGGAGTATTCAACATGAGATACAATTGCAGTAGAATGCAACAATTCCAAACATCAACATGTACAAAATGTTAGTTTTGGAGAATGTGGAGATCAAGAATAAAATTCAAGAGTTTCTTGACAAAGGGGTCATTAGGCCTAGTACATCTCCTTTTGGTTCTCTTATTTTTTTGTTTTCAAAGAAAGAAGGTACATGGCGCATGTGTGTAGATTTTAGAGATTTGAATAAGATCACAATAAAGAATCATTATCCTCTTCCTCACATTTATGATTTGCTAGATCAATTAAAGGATGCTTTTTATTTCACTAAGTTAGACTTGAGAAATGTTTATCATTAGATAGGAATTGTTGAAGGTGATATTTGGAAGACTGCTTTCAATACAAAACAAGGTTTGTTTGAATGGTTAGTTATGCCTTTTGGGCTTTGTAATGCACCTACAACATTCATGAGAGATATGAATGATGTGTTGAGATCATTCCTTGATGATTTTGATTTAGTCTACTTAGATGATATTCTGAGTTTTAGTAAGACTCGTGAAAAGAATTCCAAGCATGTGAAACAAGTTTTAGATGTCTTGAAAATAGAAAATTTGTGTTTGAAGATGTTTAAGTGTGAATTTGGGAAAGCCTCTTTAGTTTCTTTAGGTCATATTGTAGGAATTGAATATTGACCCAAGTTGAAGTCATTGTGAATTGGCTTAAGCCCAATAATGTAACATAGATTAGGAGCTTTTTGGGATCAACCCAATATTGGATAAATTTTATTGTTAATTTCTCATCTATTGCAGGTCCATTACATGCTTTGACAAGTGTGAAACAGATCTTTAAGTGGGGAGGCAAGCAACAACAAGCCTTTGACACTTTGAAAGAGAAAATTAGTACAAAACCAATACTAACACTTATAGATATTAAGCAACCATTTGAAATTCAAACTGATGAAAGTGAATATGCCATGGGATCAGGTTGATGCAGCGTGGTAAGTCTATTTGTTATCATTTGGAAACCTTACAATGCAATAAATAACTATCCAAATTATGATAAAGAGTTGTATGCTTTGGTACAAAACGCGAAGAAATGGAAGCATTATTTTATGGGTAAAGAAATGATTATTGATATTGACCATCAAGCTTTGCAATATTTACAATCACAAACCAAGCAACAAAAATCTAGAAATTTCAAGTGGATGGGATTCCTACAACTATTTCACTTGGTAATAAGGTATAAGAAAGGTATATACAACAAAGTTGTTGATTTGTTATCAAGGCCTACTGTCAGTGTATCTATTATTCTTAAGCATAACTCAATCATGCATGAACTTTGTATTGGAAAATATGCTCAAGATGAAGATTTCAAAGATGTTTATGTAACTTTGTGTCAAGGAAATAATGTTGAAGAATTGGATTATCATGTTTGTAACAAGTTGTTGTATCATCTTGGCAAGTTGTGCATTCCACAAGTTGAAAGATTCAATGTCGTAAGGGAAGGTTAGACTTCTCTTATTGTTATCCACTTTGGTGTAGTAAAAACAATTGCTCAAATTCAGAGGTATTGTTAATGACTTCACATGAATGAAACTATTTCAAAGTATGTAAGAGGATGTTCCATGTGTGCTACTATCAAGCCAAGAAATAGAAAGTTGGGTTTGTATACTCCACTTCCTATTCCTTCTCGTCCTTGGGAAAGTATTTCCATGGATTTCATTGGAGGACTACCTATGTTTAGGAGAGGTCATAATTATTGAGATGTTGTTGTGGATTGTTTAAGCAAAATGTGTGTGTTGATTCGTTGTAAGAAAAAAATTACAACTAAAGAAAATGAACACATGTTCTTCCAAAATGTATGGGTTCATTTTGGGTTACCCATTTCTATTATTTTTGTTCAAGATTCTTAATTTGTCGAGAAGTTTTGGTCAAGTTTATGGGAACTCATAGACACCAAGTTGAAGAAGAGCATAGAATTTCATCCACAAATAAATGACCAGACAAAAGTAGTAAACATATAAGTAGTACATATCCTTCAAGGATATTTTGGTAAGAATCCTAATCCCTGGGATGAGCATTTGCATTACATCCAACATGCCTACAATCATGTCAAGCATTCATCTACACAAGTATCTCCATTTGGAGTTTGTTTGGTTTATTTGCCAAAGTGTCCTTTGGATTTCATCTTTCGTAAGATATTTCTATAGATGAACATAGTGAAGTGGACAAAGCCAAGCATTTCATTGAACAGATTTAGGTAATGCATCAAAGAGTACAAGAGCAACTAGAGAAAAGCAGAGCCAAGAACAAAGGAAGACATGACAAGCATCGAGTGGATCATGATTTCAAAGTGGGAGATAAAGTTTGGTTGCATGTCAGCAAGGAAAGACTTCAAGGTGAAGGTAAAAATTTCAAACCAATCAAATATGGTCCTTTAAAATTTTTGGAGAGGATTGGTAACAATGCATTCCGATTAGATTTGCCACCTTATATGAAAATTTATCCTATGGTGAATGTGGAAAATTTGAGATTGTATGAGCCTCCAATGGTTGATGATCATGAAAAGAATGTTTAGATTCCATCTATAGAATATTTTTCTCCTGAATATTTAGAATAATTACAACAAGACACTATTATTGACACGAGGATAAGGACTTCACGTAGAGGCAATGTGGAGTATCTTCGAGTTGGGCTCAAAGGTACCAATCCAAGCAAGGCAAGGTGGATAGAGATCGAGAAAGTGATGGAGTTGTACCCTCACTTAGTTTCTTAGTAAAACAAAACTTTGGTGGTCCAAATCTTCCAGCGGGGAGGAATGATCCAGGGGATCAAAAAAATACTCACAAATCAAAATGATCAAAATCTCTCGAAACTAGTGCCAAATCATAGTGCTCATCGTTCTACTTCCAACGACGCTTGAATCGCTTGAATCACCTCGTTCTACTTCCAATGAGAAAGTTATTGCGTTATGAAGTTTTTGGAAAATAACAAAAAAGTCAACTTGTAGGGTTTGCTAGGCTGGTGACTAGGCAGGCCATATAGTTACGTGGTGCTAACATCAACAAGATGACTAGGCTATATGGAAGACAGGTGGACCAATCATGTGCTAACACATGGCTTGCTCGTATAGGTCATATTGTGAGTTGTGATTGATTATTGTGTTTTGTGGTGAACTAATAAGGAGGCACCACATGTCCCAATCAAAGGGTGCCACGTGGCCGTCGAGATTCGTTCCAAAATTTGAATGGGTCAACCGACTGACCTCTATTGGATTCGACCCCATGATTCTTCAATTACAAACCAATCACCAAGTCGTTGTACCAACCATACTTCTTATTAAATGTAGTTGCCATCATTATATTTGAATTTGAATTGTTGGTGCATTGGGGGAGGGGGCCGGGGAACGTGGCCCTAGCCCTAGCTATGTGGCACCCATACAATCCAGCAGTCATGCATAGGGGACAGACATGTGACCTAGATTCAAGCCACATGGTGTAACAATATAACCGACGAAGGAGTTTGAATTTGAAATCAGGCAGGAGGCCCAACACCCAATCTTGTTATAACACATGTAACCATGGGTGGGGCTTTTGAAGGTTGAGGTTGGTTCATGGATTTAGTCTGCAACCAAATGGAAATTAAGATAGCTAGGAGTAGAGTGTCGGTGAGTGTGTGGCCTCTGGTCCATGCATAGGGGACAGACAATCCAGCAGTCATGCATAGGGGACAGTCATGCTATGTGGCACCCATACAATCCAGCAGTCATGCATAGGGGACAGACATGTGGCCTAGATTCAAGCCACATGGTGTAACAATATAACCAACGAAGGAGTTTGAATTTAAAATCAGGCAGGAGGCCCAACACCCAATCTTGTTATAACACATGTAACCATGGGTGGGGCTTTTGAAGGTTGAGGTTGGTGCATGGATTTAGTCTGCAACCACATGGAAATTAAGATAGCTAGGAGTAGAGTGTCGGTGAGTGTGTGGCCTCTAGTCCATGCCCTTGCCTATATGGCCTGCCATATGACCAGACCAAGAGCCTAAGAAATCGATGTTCAAGCCTTATTGGCGCATTTATCCATTCAACAATTTGCACCCTTTTCAGTGGAAATTTTATCACTCCCGCACCAAATGGTCACATGGAGGTTCTATCTAGGGGGGGTTTACTACTTGGCTAGCTATTTTTTCCATTTTGCAGGACATATAGTAGATAAAGGAACCCTGAGACTTAACTTGGCCATTTTTCAGTCTTTTTGCGCCTAGGAAGAACTGACACAAGGATTTTTGGGTGTTCTAGTCACAATGGCAACATTACTTTTTTGATTTATGAAATGTAAAATTATGTAATTTCAAATTTTATCATATAATATAAAGGTCCAAAATTGCAAGATAGACCTTGAGATGTAACCCAGGAGGGGTTAAATCTGTCATCAAATTGTTGTTTTGTGATGTTGTTCATGGTCTAGTTTTCTATGTTTTTAATATGCAAAACTTAAATAAATTTACAAGTTTATGTCCTTTTACATTTTCGATCCATTTCCCATAAGACATAAACTACCTTGCAAAATTTTCAAGTAACCTTCAAATTACTAATTACATATCATGGGCTTATAGAAGTGGTAAAATACATTTGGTATTACTTAGACTTGTATCATGTGACCTTTTTTAGATGAAAATGAAGTAAGTGATTATAGGCATAATTTTTTATCTATTGAGGAGTTTTTCTTAAACTCAAAAGGTGCATGCTTGTTCCCTACAATCTCTCTTACAAAAGCATTTTCAGGGCCCATCATCTAAGAGCCAAGCCAAGGCTACTAATTCAAGCAAGGAAGTATTATTGACAACCCCTATCATCTCAATTACACCTTTGGAGGGGATTTCAACCATGGAAAAGGAAGGAAAGATAATTCCAAGTTATAGATCTTCATTCCAACTTTTGAGTGTGGAAATGGCATTGTAACGATGAAGAGGCCACAAGTAGTTACTCCAGACTAACCCAAATGCATCCCCACTATCAATATTATACCAAGGACATTTGGATTGCCATGTTTAACAAACATCACAAAGTAGGTGGTAACTGGCCACACATTTAATAGGATGAGAATCTTGTGGCCCAAATGTCAATGTATCATCCCATGAAAGTAGGCCTCAATGTTGCTTACACTCATTAACTAGAAGCTTCAGAGTAGTATTATGATGGACCGTAGTACTATTATGATACACCACGAGTTAGTTAATACTATTATTATGATCAATCGAAACCCTTATAACCATAAAACATGGTGATCATGTCTTGTGTATAGAAAGTGGATTTCCTTATTAACATACATCTTCTACGAGATCAATAGGAGCATTATTTTAAAGTTAAAAATAAATGAGAGAGGGGGATGAACCCATTCTTTTAGCACAGTAGAAAATATACATATATATTTATTTGAAAAAAATATAAGAAAGAACTTGAGAAAATGTCCAACATAGGAATATGATAATTTTATCTAGATAATAACTCTAGTGGGAAATTCATGGTAAATAAATTAGAGGCTGGTGTTTTCTCGAAATACAAATAAAAATTTGAAATGCAATTAAAAATAAGAGTATTATTATTCCTTTGTTTTTTTGGACAAAATATATTATATCATCACAATACTTCATGTGTGCATATGTACTGTTAAAATAGTAACAAAACAAAATGTGCATCCTCATGCTCATTTATAAAAATAAGAAAAATATATGAGGGATATTAGATGTCGTATAAGAGCCTAGTTAACCAGGTTTAAGCACTAAGACCTTATGCCAACCATGATACCATCTAATAGTGAAATTTTGTTCTTGCACAAATAATATAGCAAAAGTGTAGATAGAGTGGGTAACACCATGGAAGAGCTTCATGAAGACACTCATATATTAGGTGAAGAAGAGATTTATGTAGACATGGCCCAATAGGCCCAAATCCCTACCCGAGAATTATTAAAAATAATGAAACGTCTACAAATAGAAATAATGCACTTCCATGTTGGACATGAATAATTATTAAAAGCTAGTGAAGAGAAGGCGCATCTAATCAAGAATATAACAAATTAATAAAATGCCAAGACTATGGAGGCAAGAAAGGAGGGAGAAAATAAGGAAGAAACCTCAAAAGAAATTACAATGGAAGAGGGGGATGAAATTAAAGAAGGAAAAGTTGAGGGGAGGAACATAGGTCATCTAAAACTTAGGGTCAATTTGGAAAGAAATCCTAGACAGAATTAAATGGATAATTTTAAAAAATAAGATCCACAACATATCATATAGAATGTAAGGAAGCAACATAAGCTCGGTTGCTCAACACTAACCAATATTTTCAAGTTTAAAATTATTCCACCAAACTGAAGGCTAAATTAGTCACGTATCAATTGTAGTGGAAAGCTTCCTTATGGTGGGAAGAGGTTAGAATAATGCATAATCTAGAAGGAAAAGAGGTTAACTAGGAGGAATTCCAGTGACTATTCAAGGAGAAACACCTAACAAAATGATATCTTGATGATATGGCACAAGAATTTCATGATTTCAAACTTGGATAGTTGTCTATGGACAAGTTGGTAATTAAGTTCACACATGTTAATTTGGCAGCTCGGAAAAATATTCCCTCCATTGGACAATATTTGTCATCAAGAAAGATCCCTCCTAACCCTTGGAAGAATTTAGTTTGGTTAGTGAAAAATGTATTTTTAATATGGAAACCCCCATATGCACAAGGTCAACCCTAAAGAGAAATTAGACACCCTTGGAAGCATATAGAAACAAGTAAAGTGACACTCATTTGGATATCAACATCAATCATTCTTCTTCTCTCTCCTTTGGATTGGCTTGAACAAGTCTGATGTTAGTTTACGGAAAATTGGTTTGTATAGGTCTGAAATTGCAAGGTTTGAATTTGCATGTGTGAATTAGGGTTCTTGGTCTACGGATACAGGGTTACTACAACGAAATATTGGTTGTGGCCACGCATAAGGCATGGTTATCTATTAGGGACCTATAATACTAGTGTATTCTATCATTGTTATTGTCAGTGTAGCCCCCTTATTGTTATTGTTGTGCCCATGTAGTCCCCATATTGTTATTATTATTCCCCAAAGAAGCCCACTATTTTTATTGTTGTGCCCTTACTTATTATTGTTATGTCATCTCTGATTATATTGTGACCCCTTAGACTCCTATTCATAAAAAGGAGGTTTTTTCATTGAAATAATCCAAGAACTGTTGATTTGTGTAATGTAAATGACATTTCCCCCTCAAAGAGGCTAATTTTGAAGTCATTGATATATCTCTTCTTCTATTTTATGAGTTGGTTGCATAACATTTAGTATTAGATCTTTGGATTCTAGGGTTTCGCTTCTTCAAACAGGCCATCTTGACATTTTTGCTATAACGTTTTTTCTAAGAGGATTCAGAAGCTGAAATTTTTACCATGTGGATCCGAAATATAAGAGAACTTCGTGTATAAATTTCAAATATTGGTTCGCTATATTTTTGAATATATGCGCTAGGGAGGTTAGGGTTTTTGTGGGCTCCATAATTCTATCTCAAAAAAGTGACCTATGGAAAATCATTATAACGCTTTTTCTATGAGGCTTCAGAAGATGAAATGTTTAACACATAGAGCAGAAATCATAGAGAACTTAGTATAAACATTTTAGATCTTGGTTCACTATATTTTTGGAGATATGATCTAAGGAAGTTAGGTATTTTGTGCACTTCAGAATTCTATATCACACAAGTGACCTAGGGAAAATCATCATAACTTTTGTTTCAGGCATTGGATTTGAATTATATCAAAAGTTTTTGAAAGTTCATGGACTCTAGTTTTTCGTGTAGCAATTTTAGGGCCTAATATTAAAACAATTACACGTGGCACCATGTACAACTTCGCTCTACTGAACTGGTCCATAATCTGGTGATCGTAGGAGATTTGGCATAACGCTTTCTTGAAGAATCCAATCTTGACCAGACTTGTGGGGTTGGAAGGAGCACTTAAATAGCCACCACAAGGATAAATTTTAGAACTTGGAGATAAAATATTACAGAGTTACAATCATTTCAAGATTGAGCTCCTAAAAGTAAGAAAAATGTGTGTGTGTGTTTTAAAAATTGCATAACTTTTGTTTGGAAAAGAAATTTGAAGTGATTCAAAGGGCATAGTGAAGAATATATATCATTGTTTGATTTAAAACTACCTTGAAGAAATAAAATGGAAACACCTAGTAAGAAACCATAAATATCTACTATGGCACATGAAGAAGAGGAATAAATGCAACATGATATATCAAAATTACGAGACCAAGTGCAACAAATTTCTCTCTCCCAAAGAGTAACAAAAAATGAAATGGAAGCTAAGATGTATGGTTTGAAGAATGGTTTAAAATAAGACATGGAAAGTTTGAAGGATGTATTAAAAGCAGACATGGAAGGTTTGAAGGATGGTTTAAAAGCAAACATGGAAGGTTTGAAAAAGTTGCTACAAGAAATGATTCCCAATGGCGGAAAGATATTAGATGAAACTCAGATGAGAATAAAATAAATGTTAATTACGATTTCATAGAATCTAATGTTGGATTGAAAACCCACCATATTCCAAATATAGGTATGAGGAAGTTTGATGGAAAGGATCCAGTAACATGGATACTATAGATGGAGCAATATTTTGATCTCCATAATGTGAAACACACACAAAAGGTATGCATTACAACTTTATATTTAGAACCCAATAAGTTTATATGGTATTGATGACTTTGTTGTCATAAACCAATTGTCACTTGGTCAATTTTTGCAGAGGAAATGATAGCACATTATGAGGTTACAAAGAGCAACACCTTCTTTAGCTAACTGATAAATCTCAAACAAAAGCGTTCATCAGCAGAGAACATTGAGGACTTCGAAGAATTGAACATAAGGATAAATGATATTCCAGAGGAGCATATGATTGATGTCTTCATAGGGACTTTAAATTATAAAATACAACATGAGGTTCACCTTTGGGTACCTGATTCATTGGAGAAGGCATTCAGGTTGGAAAGAAAAATTGAAAGAAAAATTATGGAAACGAGGAAGCCTACCACTCCCAAATATAAACATGGAAGTGTTGTTTCTCCAAGCCTTCCATAGCCTATGAGGTTGACACCAAAACAACTGGAAGAAAAAAGAGAAAAGGGGCTTTGTTACAGTTGTGATAACAAGTACACTAAAGGTTATAAGTGTGTTGAGAAGAAATTAATATACATAGTTTGTGAAGAGGAGGAAGAAAATGAACAAGAAACATTAAAAGAAGAGGATATACTCTAGGAAACAACCATAGAGAAAGAAGAAATTAATCCGACCACATCTTGTAATGAATTCACAGGAACTACCATTCCTCAAACTCTCAAAATAAAAGTACATATAAAGAGGAAAAAGGTTATAGTTTTGATTTATTCAGGTAGTACCCATAATTTTGTTCATGGTAAGATAGGCAACAAGTTGAATTTCTTACTATATCCAGCACCAGAGTGTCAAGTGATGGTTGCAAATGGAGGAGCCTTAAAGTTCTCTATAAAGTTCCATAATATCAAGCTATCCATGGGAGAATATGTATTGAATAGTCTAATTCTTTCCATTCCAATGGGTGGTGCTACTAGGAGTCCAATGGTTACAATCTTTGGGTATGATAGCTTTTAATTTTCAAGAACTTCTCTTCAATTTTTTTTTGAGAAGGAAAGGAAGCTAAATTAAGGATTGTCACAAGGAAACCATGAAAGTTAATCATATCTAATGGCATGGCAAAGCTTATAAAGAAGAAAAAACAGGGCGTAATTGCACAATTATGTTCTCTAGAGGTTCAAACATCGAAATCATCTATTTTTCTAAATCTACAAAAAGTCTTGGACAATTATTCTAAGGTTCAAGTAGTGGAATATCACACCAAGCATCAACAACAAGTTATCCAACTCTTAAAGGATAACCTCACTTTGGCACAAAATAGAATGAAAGAACAGGTAGATCAACATCACAACGGAATAAGTTTTGATGTAGGAGACTGGGTATTTTTATGGCTACAACCATACAAACAAATGTCCCTTCAGCAAGCTAATAAAGATAATAAATTATCACCAAAGTATTATGGTCCTTACAAGGTGTTGCGAAAGATTGGTACTATGGAATACAAATTGGAGCTTCCTGCATCTTCTTGAGTGAACCCAGTTTTCCATGTTTCATGCTTAAATAATTTTATAGGTGACAAACTCCTAATTCAAACAATATTACCAGAACTTGACGAGGAAGGAAAAATCATATTGGACCCTAAAAGAGTCACATAAACAAGAACTCGACAATTACGAAATTGATCAATTTCAGAGTATCTCATGATGTGGAAGAACTTAACCGCTAAATATTCCACATGGGAGGATGAGAATTTTATACAGAAGCATCCAAAAGTACTCAAGCATTGAGGACGACACTTTTTTGAAGGAGAGGGGCATGTTAGGTCCCTATAATAATAGCGTATTCCCTCAATGTTATTGTCAGTGTAGCCCCCTTATTTTTATTTTTGTGCCCATGTAGTCCCCATATTGTTATTATTGTGCCCCATATAAACCCAATATTGTTATTTTTGTGCCCTTACATTAGTATTGTTATGTCGGTTATGATTATATTATGATCCCATAGTCTCCTATATATAGAAATGAGGTTTTGTCATTTGAATAATCAAAGAATTATTGATTTCTGTAATGTAAAGGAGGTTCCCCCCTTGAAGAGGCTAATTTGAAGTCATTGATCTATAGCTTATTTTATTTTGTGAACTGGTTGTGTAAAATTATCCCTACAACTAGAATACTTCTTTCGCATGCATGATCATTAGCTCTGTGTGGTTGGGAACTAGTTTTTGCAGATAGTTGACCATAAATTTTCACTGTTGATCATAGACTTGTGAACCATGATTATGATCAATATAGTTGTTTGGTTCATCTCTTGCATATTGTTTGGTTTATTTTGTTAGATAGTCTTATGAATGAAGAATTGGATCATTGTACTCTCTCTTTGCTAAACATTTTATGACAATCTAACAAGAAAAATAATTTGAAATGGTTTTTCCCCCTTGTGAGGTTTCTTCTTTGTATCTGACCAAATCATGGTGTCTTTGTTTGTGCATGCTTTTCTTATGTTGTTCCTTTTATTATTCCATTGCATAGTTGATGTTATTTTTCTTTCTATATAATTTCTGTTGATGTCCATGATTATATGGGTTGAATGCAATATAAATGATGAAAAATTTATTAATGCAATTATCTAAAGCAAAGAACAATATTTCCTTAAGAAAAATTACCATGGTATTAGATATTCTTTGAAGAAAAGTCATTAAAGATCACCCCTATGAAGACACCATTAATGGAAGTAGGAGAAGACGATAAGGACCTAAAAGAATGATATGGACCAAAGGAAACCATAGGCTATCTAGTTATTAGGGTTTCATGGATATCATAAAGTTAGAGTTTGGAAGAAACCCTTGAGCATGCTAAAGGCTTGAGTTATACAAACGTGAAACACTAGCATGATCAGTGAGAAGTTGTTCTAGAACTCGTGACAAATTTAGTGTAACCCTAGATGGGCTAGTCTCAATTAGGCCTAATTGTTAATGAACACGATTGAAAATATTGAAGAAACAATTATTACATTGATAATGGACACCAATAACTCTTGAAGGCTGGTTCAAGAGGGAGTTCATCACCTCTTGTTAAATAATTACCTTTTAGATTAATTACTTCATGACAATATTCTTATTTAGAATTATTGTTTTGATTATTTCATATCCTTCCTGCATGAATATTTAAGTATTTGAATACTTCTAACCTCCATATGAGATGTGATAAGCATATCCTTCATGAGGATCATCTAAGGTGTAGGAAAATAGAAGTAGTGTAGGAAGAGGAGATGATACTAGAATAGGAAGAGGTACCATAAAATTACAGTATGCAAGTGCTACAATTGCCAATGACAAAATAAATGATACAAATTGGTAAGGTATTCGAATATTTCAAGGTATCTATAGTATATTGTTTCAGCGTTATGATGGATGGAAATTTAAGCTCTGAGGTATGATGAGAATATCACCTTCATAAATGAGTCATGCATGAATATGAAAGTATGTTTAATTTCTATTACATGTGATATATTGTTGCAATTGTTATTTGGAAAGTATCTTACATTTTATTGGACATGGTCTATTTCATGATTCCATAAAGCAACCTAAGAACATTGATTTTTGATATATGGTAACTTGATACTATTGTCAATTGTTGTGATAATCATGGTAACCTTGATGGTAATAATGTGGCCGTAGGTTTGATACTCAAATTTTTCTTACTATCTTCTTGTTGATCTTGATAAGTTGTGGTTTCCATGATAACTTAACAACATAGTAAATTTGACAATGTGACAAAAATGGATGCCCTAACTTGATGATGATAGGATTCTAAATAAAAATGGTTGAGTAATGTGATCTAAAAGTTTTGTTGATGCATGATAATATTATAATAGATAGGTTGATGCCTTAATTGATGATGAGTGACGAAGCTTCTCATGCAGAGGGATAGAATCCCTTGATGGGATCCCAACACATATTATTATTTGTAATGGATGGTTATAGAATAAATAAAGTCTTGTGGACATGAATAAATGATCATCTAGTGTTGTTGAAGAAAGATACCGTAGTGGCTTCGTGACGCATTACATGATGTTGAGAGACATTCTCCCACTAAAAGGTCCTTGAGATAAATAAAAAGGCCATTCCAATACATGATATGTTGTAGCTATGAGCACTACGATCTAGCTTGAGCCTTCCATATTTGAGTAAGCAATGAAATAAAGTGCTTGGAAATATTCCATAACTGAGGAATATGAATCAATTGCGAAGAAAGATGGCTATAAAAAGATAAAATATGGAGTTGATGGAAGTATTGAAAGGCATAAGGCAAGGTTAGTGGCTACAGAACTCTCCTAGAAAGAGGGAGAATATTATGATGACATCTTTTCACCAATTTCCCACTTCACCACCATTAGATCGATTTTTTCCCTTATTGCTGGTCATGGATGGACCCTTCAACAAATGGACACAAATACAACATTTCTTCATGCAATGCTACAAAAAGAAGCATATGTTGAGCAACCTCATGCTTTTGATGTAAATGTTAAGAAGATTTATGTTTGCAGGTTAAAGAAAGGATTATATGGTTTGGAGTAGGCTCCACAAGCCTGGTATGCTCATATTGAAAAGCTTGGATTCATAAGAAGAAATTTCAATCTAAATATTTACTTCAAGATAGTCCAAGTTATGCCTTTGATTTTGGTTTTATATCTTGACAGTCTATTCTTAAGAGATAGTGAGCCCCTTATGATGAAGCGTAAGAAGGAGATGGCCCCTGAGTTTGAGATGAAAGATATTGGTTTGAGATATACTTCCAAAGATATGAGACCGCATCAATATAATGATGATGACTGGGCTGGAAACATTATTGACAAGAAGAGCACCTCTGGGTGCTAATGGCCGAGCGTATACATCCATATCATATTAATGACTCTTTGATAAATTTTTAAAGTATATCTTGACCTTACAAATTATAAATTAGTGATTGTTTGGTTAGTAATAACTTAGTATTATGTTTTAACATAGGTTTAAAATATTCATATGGTTAGAGGCCTCGAGATCCCAGCCAACCAATGAATCTTAACTATGAAATACTTTACAAATGGTCTATGCAGATCACATATATTTACAAATTTTAGCATGTGAATATGTCTTGTCATGTTTGATCTACCAAAACATGTATGACTTGTCCTTTTCAATAGCCCAACTTTTGATTACATTTTAATGTGGTGATACAATATTGATACTCCATACCTCCTTGGCAGCATCACATGTATTTTTTTTAAGTATATGTAGATCATGGAACACTTATGGAATAAGTTTGCAGGCAATGATTTGTAATGAATCACATGGATTCCATTTACATGGCATCCTATGTGACCATTATTATAAACATTTGGCACATACATCATTTGAAATAAAACAATGTTGCATTATATCACCTTGCTGACATGTTAATACACGTAGATCTTCGCAATTGATTTGGATTGGGTGTGTTCACTAAGCATTCAATTTAGTAATTGTTATTTATTATCTATTAGTCAAAGTTTTTTTTTTTTAACCACATGGTGAATCGGTACCAGGCCTAATCTATGGGAGACCCAGGATCAAACTTCATAGCTGCCACTATAATGCCAAGAGCATAACCAACCACCTGCAAGTCGGGTATACTAAGTTCCTATGATTTTAGCAAGAGCAGACTCACGTGAAAGGGGAATCCGCCCCTCTAGCCGCCACCACAATAGGTCATTGTACTCAATGAGATTTGAACTTCGGTCTCCCCGGGCTTCGCCCATGTGACTTACCATGAAACCACACATCATTGTACTATTAATCAAAGTTATTGCGTGCATGGCTCTAACTTCTAAGCCATCACCCCCAAGAACTTTGAGGATCCTTTCCATTCTTTGTAGTTTGAGTTAATTATGGAGCTTGTGATAATCGGTAAGAAACGAGAGTCGAGACCCTGGACGCCTGGAACTTTCACAATTGAAAGATCTTATTGAATACATATGCACAGGGAAAATGTATGTATCTCTTTGATGAACTTGACATACAAGTAAGAAACTAATTACTTAGTTGCTTTGAAATTGTATGAAGTGACTATTTTTTCCTGTATTCCCTTGCTTGTTGTATTTAAATTGGGCTGTGGGTGCATTAAAAATTTAAAAATAGTCAATGTCACCTCCTTTCTCCACAAGGCAAATATGTTTCTCCTTTTCACTAAGTATTATAACCTTTTTTTATATCTCTTGGAGAAGGTTGTGCCATCAAATAACGATACAATTCGTAAATTTAAAGACTTATTGTTAAACCCAACAATCTTGTTATTCACCTTCAACATAAAAATATTATTATCATTTTGTCTTCTCTCTCGTCCTAAGACTTTTTCGTTTATAATGATATATCGTTCTAAACTTATATCTCTTTTGAATGGGCATCAACATTCTAATAATCATAAGAAATATTCCGATCAATGTATTCTTTCTTTTGTATGACCATAGTGTTGAGATACTAGTTTTATTGTCTCTTATGCTTCATCACATTTGATGTTACGTGTCATTATATTTGATTATACGGTCTGTCTGTTAGGTGTCATAGATAGTTTTGTTTTATTTTAATTTAGTAGAGTTTTACTGTAGTCATTTATTGTTGATGTTTTCTATGTAATCTATTTAACTATTTTCAATATTAAGAACAGAAATCTCTACTCTACAATTTCTCTCCATTTTCTATTATGGTTTCATAGCTTCAGATCGTATAAGACTCCATATGGAACAGTAAAGACCAATAAGTTGAGGAGCAGAAAAAGTCTCCATCGTTTTGAAGAAGCGAGCTTGGGTGAAGTCGGTTTTGTGAAGAGGATGAAGCAGATTGTTACCCCCTCAACGAATACAGAAGGTCGGGCAAATTTTTTTATTTTTTAAAATTTCTGAGTGACCAACACACCCATGCGAAATTTTAATGCAAGTGAAATTTAGACCCAACGCATGTTTGGTCTTTCACGAAGTGCGTTGAACAACATAGCGGGTTCCATGAGGAGAAATTTATGTTGGCTCAACTCCATTCGTATCCGAATTCAAGTGAACGTGGGCTCTACGAGGAAGTTCAAGTCTCGTGGTTCAAAGTTCTATTTTTATTAAAAATGAGATTTTATGCAATTTGATGTATGCTTCATGAGAAGAAGTTGTTAATGATTATTGGGTTGAAGTAGTTGAGATAACAATGTATGTTCTCAACAAATTTCTAACAACCAGTCTCCAAGACACAGTACTTCAAGAAGCATGGGATGGTAAAAAGGTAAATGTATCTTACTAAGAACTTTTGGATTAGTAGCTTTTTGCAGATGTTCCCTAGCAACTGAGAAAGAAGCTTGATGATAAAAGTGAAAGATGTATTTTCGTAGGGTATAGTGAGCAGTCAAAAGCCTACATACTTTATAATCCAGTTACCAAGAAGTTTGTTTTAAGCAGAGATGTTAAATTTTTTGAAAATAAATCTTGGTCTGATCATGTTGATGAAGTTTCAAATTAGTGAGTTTATACGTCACAACTACAAAGTTTGCAGGTTGAAGAAGAGCCATACCATTCTGAAAATGGTACATCTTCACACAAAGAATCCACCAGTGATTCAACATCTTCATAAGAAAGTTAGAAAACAAAAAACATTAAAGAAATATATGAGTAGGAGCATGAGTTTGACCAACATAATATGTTTGCATTCATTTCATCTCAACACAACCCATTTTGAAGAAGCAGATAAAGAAAAGCATTAGGTAGATGCAATGAACCAAGAAATTTCTTCCATAGAGAAGAACCAAACTTGGTAGTTAGCTGATCTCCAAGGAGACAAAACCAAGATTGATGTAAAATGGGTATATAAGACCAAGTTGAATGAAAAAGCTGAAATTGAGAAACATAAGCCAAGTTTGGTTGTCAAATAATTTTCACAACAATTTGGTGTTAACTATGGTGAAACCTTTGCTCCTGTAGCAAGGTTAAACACTTTGAGAACCATTTTATCCACAAAAACTCAACACAAATGAAAGGTATATCAAATTGATGTAAAATCTACTTTCTTAAATAGTATATTGCATGAAGAAGTTTATGTAGAGTAGCCTCCTAGTTTTGAGGTTCCAAGATATGAGCATAAGGTATACAGATTGAAGAAATCTTCGTATGGTTTTAAGCAAGCTCCAAGAGCTTGGTACGATCACATCAATGCATACTCATCAAAATAAAAGTATGAGTGATGTATTTACATTGATTAAAATTATGAGTGTATGTATTTACATCGATGATCTTCTTTATACAGGTAATATGATGTTAGAATACTTCAAAGCAACAATGTAAACACAAGTTGATATGATTGGTCTAGGGGTCATGAAATACATCTTAGACATTGAAATTTAACAATTTGCTATTGACATTTTTGTTGGTCAAGAAAAATATGACACTCATTTTCTTTTCATATGTGAGTTTGTCAACGATAGAGACATAGTACTTTCTTTTTGTGGTTCCAAAGATCAGCTTGCAGATATTTTCACAAAGCCGTTGGGCAAAAATGTATTTGAATTTCGAAGAGAACAATTAGGCATGGTAAGAGTTTCTACTTGTAACAATTGAGACTAAGAGGAGATGTTGAGATATTAATCTTCTTGTTCCCTCAGTGTCATCACATTTGATTTAATGGTCTGCTAGGTGTCATAGACAATCCGATTTTACCTCAGTTTAGTGGAGTTTCACTCCAGTCTTTTATTTTCGATATTTTCAATATAATCTATTTAGCTATTTTGAATATTGATAAGAACAATCTCTGCTCTACTCTTTCTCCCCATTTTCTATGACATAATTTACCCTGCTGAGTTATGTAAATCCCCATTTCTTTGGTCGAACTTTTACTACTCTGTATGGCTCGGGTTCTCCATACCCTAAGGTCTCGAGCTCAAACCAGGTGACATCTGCTATGTTACTTCTTATTATGTTTGCTCATTATCTAAAATCTTAAAGTCATCTAATCCAATAAAGAGAAATGGTCATTTGCTCGGGAATCCATTCTAAGAAACCATTCCTGAGTGCTATGGTCCATTCACCGGTAGTAAAAATTCACTTATTTGCATTCTTTCGACTCAGCATCAAAATTTTTGCTTTCCCAGTAGTTTAATGCTTCTGAAAATTCATGTCTTTCGATTAGGTTTATACTTATGTTTCATATGCGATGTCGCAATGATGATTTTCAATCCAACATTCAGTGTCAAGGTCTGCAAATATGTGAAAAATTACTAAATTTATCAGTCATTAAAGTTACAATTCATTTTAGTTCTGTGTTTTAACTCATTCTACAAGGAACGCAAGCCATAATAATCGCTCGTCTGATTTATTTATTTTCAATGCATGGTCGAAATCCTTATGCGATTACGTGGCCTTGAGAACGTGTATAAAAAACCCCATCGTCCTCATACGAATGGTCATAAGATCCTAACCTTGCCTGCGATTTCACCTTATGAAAGTTCTTTATCTTTAATATTACACAATGAACATAAAACCATAATCTTCAGTGGCCTCGTTTCGGTCAATGACATTCCTCATACAATATTCATTGTATTTGTTTAAATTATAATACTCTTCTGGTGCATTATAGATTGACTACGATGCCCAATCACATGAAGCTAGGGCAATACTTTGGAAATTTGGGCATACATTCCATATTTTGATGACCTATCGTTCTTGATCTGAGCATTTGAAATATGATATATTATTTTATGTTGACCACATCAATACATATTGCTCTGCTGATGATATTTCGTAGATAAAAAGGGTCACCTACAATATACTATTATATTGTCGAGCTTATACATTAAATTGAATTTTGTATCAGTCATGCCTTTCCAAATAACAAATAGTCTTTTTATTGACAGATAATCGTTTTGTATGTGATTAATCGAGAAACCATAACGGATTTACATTATTCTGATTATAGAACATACATATTTATATATATATGAGCATATTTGTGATATGTATGTTGTCCAACACTCCATCATGTTAGTATTTTGTCAATGCAGACATGAGGTCATGCCTTTCCTCGCCAGCGATATTTTCCTATGCATTTTGTTTTCTCTCCTGCATTAGCAAAAGTTAATTTTAGTTATTGTTTCTGGTTTACTAAGATAATATATTGAAGTTATTTTAATAATATGAGTTTCTACAAGCATACTCATGACGATTGTAACAGAGGAAGAGGCTTTGTTATAATGAGAAACATGAGACCAAGAATTTTGGTCCATTTTGAGTGGGATTCTAAAGAGTTGAGACAATGGCTAGAAACTAGAGTGAATAATCTAAATATTCGAACTCCCTTTAGCCCCGTAAACCATCGAGTCATAATCAACCTAACATTGGAATCCTTGTACCCCAAGTATATATGCACTTGTGGTTTTCCTTGCCAATGATGTTTGGCAATACATGATTTAGCCTTAGCCTATACAGTCGATTCAAGGGTGGCCTACAACATCTCTCCCTCTTTCACCTCCTCTTCCTTTGATTTAAGGAATTCCAACATCTACACTTTGTTGCTTCAGGATTTATTCTTAGTCTTCAGCTAGTAGCTAAGTCATCACAACCCGCCATTCAATCCCTACATTCAATAGACAGTCAAGGAAAAGAAAAAGCTCAGTTCATTAAATATGACTCATCCCAAGGTTCCTCACACTCTGTCACCTCTCACACCCACCATGACGAGCAAGAGAAATAGGCTAAGAGTATGGTAAAAGGAAAGATTTCCTCTTAGAGTAAGCATGGATTTTAGATTTATTTTCAAATCTAACATTTTTGAGGATAAACTTCAATTTTTAGTTTTTTCTACCAATAACATTACACTTTAGTATATACTTTACTTGAGGCATGCTTATGTCAACACATTATCACAATTTTGTCATATGAAATATTGTATCACATACATGGTATGACGATGTTGTGTTATTAGCTAAGCGGAAAGATACCATAATGTTCCATCTCTCCAATCTTATTTGACATATAGATAGATCGGTTTGAATAATGGGTTAGTAAGAATGGAGGAGGAAAAAATATGGATAACTAGTTATGCTTTGTTGTTGATGACTTAGGAAAATGACGTTTTGTTACTAGCAAATCACATCAAGATAGTCTCCAAAGACATCTTGATGCCCTAAACAAATTTCACATTTTCCCTTAAATGAAATTTAGTATAAAAAGACAAAGGTAATGGTAATAGACACTTATGATAACAATATAATCATCACAATTATTAATGAGAAGTTGGAGGTAGTTCTTTTACACAAGACCAAGGCCATGATCTTGACTCAAATTATAATTGGAACTCTTATTAGTCCCTCCCAAGACAGGATTCTAGTAAATAGAGTTTCCTGTTAATTACTATTAGTTTATAATTGACCAATGGAAGTTATAATGTTTAATTTTGAAATATTTTTCAAAATTATTGAAAATTTTATTTTTCAAATATTTCGTAGCCTTTGCAAAATACAATGTCATGTGGATAATTGCCTCAAAATTTTATGTCATAGTTGTTGAATGTAGTTACAATAGCTATGCCATGACTTTAGATAATTGTGCAATTATTAAACCATCTAAATTTAAAATCCTTGAAAATAACTCATACTCACTTAAAATAACATATTTACTACCAGTTGCCCACCATAATTTAAGTAAGTATTTGCATAAAAAATAGATAGGAACAAGATGCAAATAAATATACCTACCAAGAGTACCCACTATTATTTATGTGTTCTTAAACGGTTTAACAAAAAACAATAAAAATGTAAATATGAAGTGGTTACTATCCACCAAAAATTATGTAAGTTCCTTGGTAAAAAAATAATTCTTCCATTTCATATATCAATTTGAAAATTTTAGGAAAGCATAATTTCCACTTAAATCACACATAAATGGCTAGACTACACTACCATGTAACACTTGTTTGAAGTAAGTGCTAAAGGACATGATTTCTCTCTATTGTATGCATAATGAATGTACAAAATAATCTAGAGAATTGAAATTGAAAAAATGGTTCTTTAAAACATTAGTGTAAATATTTATTTTCTAGAGTTAACTCATAAGACTCTACAAATATTTTTGGTAATAAAATATTAAAAAATACTTTTAGTTTAATGTTACTTTGATCTTAGCATAAACAAGTACATTACATTTAAATAAAAAGCCTTATCTCAAATTTATTACCTATATTATTAAAATAAAATATATGTATGAATATATTATTAATGTATGTCAAGTTGGTACACTGATGAGATAAAATGTATTAACAAAAGGAAGGTTAAATACAATATTTTTATAAAAACCAGTACTATTTAAAAATTATAGTAAAAATAAAATAAAATATAATTGAAAACAGGTTGAGAAAATAAAATTATATTATTATAAATAAAATAAATTATATTATTATGAAATAAATTCCATGATTACACACAATTATACACCATAATAGTACCTGCAGCAAGAAAATCATTTCCTTCTATTCAATTTATGTTGTCTATCACTTTGAAAACAAAAAGAATGAGAAAATATAAATGGAAAAAAAAGAATGAGAAAATATAAATGGAAGGAATGCGTCTGGAATTGCTTAGAAATTAACAGCAATATGCATGTGATTATACCCTGTCCTCGGTACAAAGGATTAACACATAAGCACCAAATTAAAAGTCAAAGGTTCGAAAATCCGAGTTACTTTATATAATTTGTTGACGAAACGAAATTGTAAATATACATTTTTGTGTAGTTTCGAATTTTTATGATATATTTATCAACAAAATTTATTTATGATAAAAATATTACAATTTATATTTAAAAAAGCATTTTAATTATTTAAATAAATTTCAATTATTAAAATCAATATTGTTTAAAGTGATAACACCGCCTTGATAATGTGTCACTGTACCTTGTTATCGGTTTAAAGGAATAACGTATATGTCTCTTCATTTTCAGCATTTGATCTCTATACTCACATGCACTTATGTTTTACAGATGATATATATACTCCATGATGAGTATCATTTTTGTAATTATATGATCTCAATATAATATATCTCGATTTTTTTCTTCTGAAAAAAAAGTATAAGCACCAAATTAAAAGTTAAAAGTTAAAGGTTTCAAGATCCGAGTAGTTTAGGAAATAAAACTGCAAATATATATTTTTATTATTTTTAGATTGGTTCAGCACTTTAATCATTTTAATAATAAAAAAATTGATTAGATGGTTTAAATTTAAAGATGTTAGTATATTTTCGTCGTTGTCACAATATCAATAGATGGAATTCACAGTGATAACTTCCCTACATATTTAAATCATATGATTAAACCGTGTTTAAATTAATTTTTTACAAAGATTGATTAAAAATTTGTTAATTGACACCTATGAGAATTAACCAAAATGGGAAGACTACAAAAAGTTACACACACCTACCATAACAAGAATAGGAGGATTACAAAACCTTACACATACACTGGTCATAGTAGTGGCAAGGTGTATTTCAGAATAAGATGGTAATCCGTTTCAAAACATTGATACCTTGTGTCCAGTTCCAAATAACACGTGTCTGTTAGTTTCATTAACCTGTCCATTAATATCACCCTTTGATGTTCTTAATAATTATTTGTAGAGAGATAACCCAAACAAAACAATTTTTTATCCAAATAAATTCATTGTTTCATTCAGTCTTTATAACTTTAAAATTAAAAGTGCAGTAGGGCCAATTTGTCTGCAAAATTCATTTATGTACTGTAAAACATTAAAAACTACACAACAATTTCACATCCCCAATTTGTATGCAATGTTAAATTCATTATATTATTTGCAACGCAATACTATTATCAAAGTCTAAAGTCTATTGGGTAGATATAACACTGTTATTATTAACAAAACCTAAATAATTATATATTCATACTCAAGTGAAGTGACATATAGATTGACTATTAACAATGATATTTATGATTGACTATTAACAATGATATTTATATTTTTTACTTTTCCTATTTTAATTCTATATCTTACTAAATTTTAATTCAAAATAATATATCAATCAAATTTTTATTAATAGCATAACCAATTCAAATTCCAACTTTGTAAAGATAGTAAACACTAACAACTTGATGTGTGAAGAGAGGTAGAGTTGTATGATCCACTGTAATACCTTAGCTTAGGAAGTTGGCCTACATTTCAGATCCTTTCTCACAAATTGGACCTCATCAGAAATAGAATAATAAAATAAATACAATAAAGTCCAATCAAGAGGCTTAATGTTTTTTACTCCTGGCAAACAGACGATATTAAAGGGTGGTGGATATGGGGATACTGGTTATCTCCTACGCTCAAAACGGTGTTGCAGTGAACGAGTGGCAAAAGGTATGAAGTATGTGAATTTTTTGTTGGATGATACTTTTATAGCAAATCACTTCATGGGTGAAAGAATTCTATTTTGTGTGTTATTTTGTTCTAATTTTGTAGTGAAATTACGATATTGGAGTCAAATTGTTGGAATCCGGTGGGTTTTTTTAACCGAGAACTACTAGTATTGGGTTGGCCTTGCCGAGGTCATGGAGTTTGCTGTTATCCTTAATGTCCTCTTCATGCTAGCCTTGCACTATTTTGACCGTAATGACGAACTTGCATTTCTCACAGTAAAATTCTTAGTTTATCTTATACTTTTCGATCAACTTAGTTTGGGTATATTTCTGAGCCCTTGGAAAACCACAAGCACTAGTTGTTGAAGATATTTATTAAAAATTAAAGTGAATTTGAAGGTTAGAAATATACTCTCTTTATATATAGATATAATCACATTGTTTTTTAATAAGTACATTCAATTATTGTTTATTTTTTTTTGTCATTTTTATGCCACCAAGAACACGTTTACCAAATGTTCCAGAAACTCAAAACGGATCATTAAAAATAAATACATATAAATAATATGTATAAATAATTCTCAGGTTTAGTGTTTTTATGAATAGAAATATATTAAAATTTCATTTTTTGAGTTTTATTTATAATCAACTTTTAAATTTAAAATTATTTTGTCTTTCTTAAAAAAATAATAATAAGTTTCCAACAAAAAATTCTTGAAAACAAATAAATTATTATGCTTTCTAATTTATTGAAAAGATTGTTTTAAGAAAATTAATTAGATCATATTTTTTTATTTTTACATACAATAAGATTGTGTACAAAAGCCACACCTACCATACTCAAAACCACAAAACATTAGATATCCTCAAACTTCAAATTTTGGTTAGTCTCAACATAGAGGGATTATTGCTAATTTTGTATTTATGTTCCTTTTTCCCTATTTTGAAAATGCCAAATGAGGTATATATCAGCATCCTTTAGAAACTAAAGGCATATCTAACAATTTAAATATCTATATATTTGGTTGAAAGACACATACAAGCACATGTTATTTTCTTGCAATATATTGTTTTAAAGTCATTTTTGTTCCTATCATTTACAAAATGAAATATCTTCAATAAATGTGCTCAAGGAAATACTTGTTTACAAAATATTCTCTGAACCTATTAGAACTATGATGTTGTTAGCTAAAGGTATAAGGTTAATGAGAAGATTAATGTTCTTCAATTTGGTTTATAAGTTCTTAAATTTTGATTTTCCTATATATTTTTAGATTATTCTTTTAGAAATTATATATAGATTTGTTAAAATTGTAGGTTTTAGGTATGTAGTTTATATTATAAATATCAAATAATTTTCTAGAAATTAAATTTATTTATATTTTCAAAAGCAAAATATAAACAATTAAAATTTATATTAATATAACTCTAAGATATAAATAGCCCAAGGGATAGCTCAAATGGTCGAGTTCCCATTGCTAAGCACTTTCCCAGCTGGGAGGTCACGGGCTCAAATCTCCTCGATGCCCTCAGGGTTAGGCCTGTTAAGATTGGCCGACGGTCAAATCCCTTCGGGTGGAACTGCCCCGATATGCTTAAAAAAAAAAAAAAACTCTAAGATATAAATACTTAGATTTGTATGGTAAAAGGAGAAAAAGATAATATAAATATTGAATTAAAATCTCGTCAAGCTATAAGGATGAAAACCTTTAATTTTTATAGTAGATGCTGAAATATATATACATTACAACTTAAAATGCATGAATAAGAACAAAATAATAAGTATATTTTTTGACAGGAAAGATGCACATATTATGCAAGGTAATTTGAATAAAGAAGAGTACAAATGCCCTCCCAACAATGTAAAATGGGTAAATAAAAACCAAATAACAAGTAGTTTTTATCATCATCAAAGATGCACATATTATGCCAGTTATTTGAATCAACCAAGAATATAAATGAACTGCAAGCAACAAACACATAATCACTAAATAGATATTCCAATGAAAAAGAAATAAAAATACACAAAAGTCATATTTATGCCTTTCTCAATAAATTGAATATAAAAATCTCATATGTGATTTCAACACCTTATAATTTTAGATTATTAAATAAAAAAATAAATTAACATTTCAAATATTAAATATCACTTTGATAAATACCGTTGATTAAGAATTTATAATTTAAGGTTTCTATTTGAATTTTTTAAATATCACTTTGATAAGTCAATTACTTAACCTTTATAATTTAGGTTTTAGATTTTAGGTTGTTTAAGCTATATAATATTGAGTTTTTTTTAATATTTTATATAGTTTGAATTTTTTATATATTAAGTTTTATAATTTTGATATTAATGGTGTTAAATTCAGTTTTTAATAAATATTATCACTAAGAAACTTATAATAAATATTAATCTTATATTTATAAAAAAATATTGTTTATTTCTAAATTAGTTTATATATTTTTATAACTTTATAATAGTTAATTATATAAATAAAGAATAGCTTTTAAAAAATAAAAACAAATGATTATTAATAATAAAAATAATATTCAAATTCATAATGAAAACTTTTTGATTCAAACTCGTATATCCCCAATCGGGGTGAGAAGTTGGACATCATAAAGATGTAGTCCTACTTAACTTACAAAAAAAAAAATACTATTCAAATTCATATTGAAAACAATATTATTAATAATATTTTAATTAAAAAATATTAATAACATCATTAATACAATATTAATAATGTTTAAAAATTAATGTTATAACAATATTAATAATAATAATTATTAAAATTTAATGTTTTTTTTCTATGTAAAACTATTCTATTAATATGAAACAAAATATAACTACATTGAGGCTCTGGCCTCAACAGTGCAGAACATCAATTGTTTAAAAATATATCAGTCTAAGCTTGACTACCCCATCGATGGGGAAACCAGTCTAAGAACGCAGAAAAAGCCCACATAGGGGTTACTATTTTTAACCAAAACTACCAAACATTGCAAAAAATAAACCAGTAGATAAGCTTTAACAAAACAAATCATGACAGAAGCCATCGAGTCAGCAAAAGAACACACCAGCTGGTAGAAGGGCGACACGTGGCTGCCAATTGTTAATCCTGAAGGTCGTCTCGGGCAGGCTCCTCCTCGATAAGACACACGTACTTGTACCACTCCTCCTCCTCTGCTAACGTACCGCTCTGAATTCCATGAGCCGGTCAAGTGCTAGTGGAGTTACCTTCTACTACATGGAGGCCGAACGTGTCTCCTGCTCTGCCTCTCGGTGCCTACGTGTCTCCAACTCTACCTTCAGCAGCCTGCTGACTGCCAACCAACTTCATTCCATGCGGGATGGCATCATCCTCGACCAGCTGCTGCTTGCCTGAGTCGTGGGTGCTCCTATTCCCTTGAGTGGCCCTCTAGCGCTCACCATTATTCTCTGGCTGAGCATTCTGCGGGTCATTTTCCTCAAAGAAGGTGATGGTTACTGTGGTAGTGATAACAGGCCTATGCAGGGAGCTATGGAAATGAAATAGAGTTGTGTGGGGAGTGGGGTGAGGGGGAAGGGGAAATTGCCGTATGAACAACAGTGTCCCTCCTACTGGCACCATGGAGCTAAGCTCTTCCTCTGCGACTGTGGCTATTAGGATACCGACCAGAGAAGGAGCTATGAGGATTTGAAATGACAGGAGAAGAGGAGGGGGAGATGGATTCTGGGCTGGGGGTTGCAGGAGGACAGATGCCTCCACCACGACTGCCTCCTCGTCTGCTATGCATTCGTTGGCGGATGCAAGCCATGGCAATATTTGACATAGAGCTACTGGTGGGGAGATTGGTGAAAAGGTTGAGCAGAGAATGAGCAGAGGAAGTCTGAGCTGGATTCAGATTGCAGAGCCTGGTATGGGAGAAATTATACCCATTACCAAAGTCCACACAGCCGAGCAGCCAACAATGGCTTCCAGTGACAGTGCGAGAACAAGGTTCCACGGCCTGAGGAGGGCAAACGTTATGGAGTAGAGGAGGAATAACAAAATTATGGTCTGTGGAGGCCATTGTCATGAACTTGATGGAGAAATCTCGACTGGAGAACCCAATTAATGTCACCTGCAAGGCACTATGAATTCCTTTCAAGCTGGCTTGGGAGGGGACACAGACAGCCATGTGACCAATCCTCCCACCGCCCGTTCGTCTAATCGCCATTAATGGCATGGTTATCACCTGCATCATTTAAATATCATTTAAATTGTAACATTAATATTAATAATAATGATAAGAAGAAAAATTAGCATTTAATATTATCAATATTGAATATTGAATATTATCAAAATCTATCTTCTATTTGATTAATATTATAAACTTAAGCCATTAATAAATCCGATGATTTAATCCCTTTAGTTTATTAATCTCATAGTCACCATAATCAATGTTTTCAAAAATGTCGTCAACCCATAGTTAATCCCATAGTCACCATAATAAATGCTTTAAAACTATTGTCAACCCATAGTCAACCATAATCAACCTCAACTATGTTTATTTTAGGGTTTAAAATTTCTTTTTTAGGATTTATATACCTTAGTTTTATAATATCAATTCCTTGGGTTTAATATTTTTCCCTTGGGTTCATAAAACATGGGGGTTTTAGAATTATTCCCTTGGGTTTATAATATCAATCCCTTGGATTTATTAATCTAAGGGTTCATATTCCTAGGGTATAATATTATTCATAGGGTTTACAATATTAATCCTAGGGTTTAATATAAATCCCTTGGTTTATAATCATGGTCAACCATAGTCCAACATCGCATTCTGCCAAACCTTGTATCAATATGAAAATTGAGCATGGCAAACCATGGTCAACCATGACTATTTCAGGGTTTATAATATTTATCTTAGGGTTTATATGCTTTGGTTTTATAATATTTATCCCTTGAGTTTAATATTATTCCTTGGGTTTATAATCCCTTGGGGTTTTAGTATTAATCCCTTTGGTTTATTAATCCCTTTGTTTCTAATAGCAATCTCTTAGATTTATTAATCTAAGGGTTCTTATTCCTAGGGCTTAATATTATTCATAGGGTTTATAATATTAATCTTTGGGTCTAATATAACTCCCCTTGGTTTATAGTCATGGTCAACCATGGTCCAACGTCACATTGTGACAAATATTTTCACTATATGAAAATCAACCATGGTTCAACATTGCATTGTGAAAACATATTGTGTGCATACAAAAATAAATCATGGTCAACTATGGTCAACCACATTGCAATGTTGCATTGTGACAAAGACTGCCTTGATATGAAAATCAATCATGGTCAATCATGATAATTATAGGGTTTACAACATTTATCTTAAGGGTTATATACCTTTGGTTTATAATATTTATTGCTTGTGTGTAATATTAGTCCTTTGGGTTTTTAATATTGATTCAATGCGTTTATTATTCCTATGGGTTTATATTATCAATCCCTTCAATTTATTAATCTAAGGGTTCATATTCCTATGGTTTACTATTATTCATAGAGTTCATAATATTAATCCTTGGGTTTAATATTACTCCCAACAATAGTCAACCATGGTCAACCATAGTCAACCATATTTATTTTAATTAACCATGTTTCTTTTAGGGTTTATATACCTTGGGTTTATAATATTAATCCATTGGGTATAATATCTATAGTCAACCATGTTGCAATGTCGCATTGTGACAAAGATTGTCTCAATATGAAAATCAATCATTGTCAACCATGATAATTTTAGCATTTACTTCTCGTGGGTTTATAATATCAATCCCTTGGGTTTATTAATCTAAGGGTTCATATTCCTTGGGCGTACTATTATTCATAGGGTTTATAATATTAATCCATTGGTTTAATATAAATGTCAATGATTTAATCAATTAAATTGGATTGATAATATTCATACCTTGGGTGTAATATTACTCTGAACCATAGTCAACCATAGTTAGCCATGGTCAACCATAATCAACCATATATATTCTAGTCAACCATGTTTCTTTTAGGGCTTATAATATTTATTTCACCGTTTATATACCTCAGGTTTATAATATTAATCCCTTGGGTCTAATATCCATGGTCAACCATGTTGCAACGTTGCATGTGACAAAGATTGTCTCAATATGAAAATCCACAATCCTCAACCATGATAATTTTAGCGTTTAAAATATTTATCTTAGGGTTTATTTACCTTGGGTTTATAATATTAATCCCTTGTATTTTTTATCCCTAGGTTTATAATATTTTTCTCTTGGGTTTAAAATATTAAACACTCGGTTTTATTTGTTCTTTGAGTTTATAATATTAATACTTTATTTTGTTTATCATTTTATCCCTTGGGTTTATTAAACCCTTGACTTTAAAATATTAATTGTTAGGATTTATCAATCGTTTAGGCTTTTAATATTAGTTTGTTGGGTTTATTTATTCCTTCAGTTTATTGATTGCTTGGGTTTATTAATCATTTGTTTTTATAATATTAATTCCTTGGATTTATAATGTTAATAATGCATTGGGTTTATTCATCCCTTGCATTTATAATATTAATAATCCACTGGATTTATAATAATAATACCTTCAGTTTATTAAACCCCAATATTAAGGGTTTAATCGTTAGGTTTATAATGTTTATCCCTTTAGTTTGTTTATTCTTTGGGTTTATAATACTGACAATCTCTAAGGTTTATTAGTCGCTTGAGTTTATAATATTAATAATCATGTGATTTTATCAATCCTTTATTTTTAGAATATTAATTCCTATTCTTTATTAATCTCTTGTGTTTGTAATATCGATCCCTTGTGCTTCTTGATTCCTTAGGTTTTTAATATTGATCCCTTGGGTTCACTAATTCCCTGGGTTTGTAATATTAAACCGTTGGGTTTATTAGTTCCTTGGGTTTATAATATTAATAATTCGTTTGGTTTATTAATCTTTTGAGTTTAAAATATTAATTCTTAGGGTTTATTAATTCAACCATGTTTATTTTAGTACTTTTAATATTTATCTTAGTGTTTTTATACCTTGGGTTTATAATATTAGTCCCTTGGGTTTAATATTATTCCCTTACGTTCATAATCCCTTGGGGTTTTAATATTAATCCCTTGGGTTTATTGTTCATTTGGATTTATAATATCAATCACTTGGGTTTATTATTCCCCAGTTAACGATGGTTTATTATGATGTCAACCATGATAAAAGATAGTCCAACATGGAATTGTGATAAGGATAGTCTCAGTATGAAAATTAACGATGGTCAATCATGTTTATTATAGTTTTTATAGTATTTATCTTAGGGTCTATATACATTGGGTTTATAATATTAGTCCCTTGGGTTTAATATTATTCCCTTGGGTTCATAATCCCTTAGGGTTTTAGTATGAATCCCTTGGGTTTATGTTTCCCTCGGGTTCATAATATCAATCCCTTAGCTTTATTATTAACTTGGGTTTTCAATATCAATCATGGTCAACTGTAACCAACCATGGTCAACTGTGGTCAATCATGGTCCGATCTCACATTATGAAAAAAAGTGTCTCCACTTAGGGTTTATATACCTTGGGTTTATAATATTAGTACTTGAGGTTTGATATTATTCCCTTAGGTCCATAACCGATTGGGGTTTCAATATTAATCCCTTGGTTTTATTGTTCCTTTGGGTTTATATTATCAATCACTTGGCTTTATTTTTCGTCGGTCAACCATGGTTTATTATGATGTCAACCATGGTCAATCATGGTCCAACATGGAATTGTGATAAGGATTGTCTCAATAGGAAAATCAACGATGATCATTCATGTTTATTTTAGTGTTTATAATATTTATCTTAGGGTTTATATACGTTGGGTTTATAATATTAGTCCCTTGGGTTTATTATTCCTTTGGTTTTATAATATCAATCACTTGGGTTTATTATTCCCTAGGTTTATAATATCATTCGTGGTTAACCATTGCTAATCATAGCCATCTATGGTCAACCATGGCTGAATGTCACATTGTGACAAGGATTGCCTCCCATGAAAATAAACCATGTTTATTTTAGTGTTTATAATATTTATATTTGAGTTTACCACTGTTGGGTTTTTAATATTAGTCCTTTGGGTTTAATATTATTCACTTGGGTTCATAATCCATTGGGGTTTTAGTATTAATCCCTTGGGTTTATGTTTCCCTTGGGTTCATAATATCAATCCCTTGGGTTTAATATTAACTCGAGTTTATAATATCAATCATGGTCAACCATGGTCAACCATAACCAACCATGGTCAATTGTGGTCAATCATGGTTCGATCTCGCATTATGACAAAAATTGTCTCCACTTAGGGTTTATATACCTTGGGTTTATAATATTAGTCCCTTCACCATAATATTATTCCCTTAGGTTGAAGAACATTTTAGATCGACGGGTGTTAGGAGAACGATGTCGAAGAGAGGAGCTTTGAACCCTAAAGCCGCCGCCGCCTCTGTGCCCTTGGCCTCTGGTCGGCTTCGGCTCTCTATCGCCGGAGAGCACTTGCCTTTCCAGATCTGGAGGTCGGCGCAAACCCCACCTCATTTGGAAAAGATTTTATGCAGAATCCATGAGCAGGCGCTGATTCCAGACTTTGAAGCTGCCGCCGCCACTGCTGCCTTCCTGATCTCGCCTGCGGCTTGGCCCCTGACCAAACCTGCAGTGCTGATTCCAGACTTTGAAGCTGCCGCCGCCACCGCTGCCTTCCTGATCTCGCCTGCGGCTCGGCCCCTGAGCAAACTTGCGGAGGAATGGGAGGCTCGTTCCAGGATCTTCAGGAGCGAATCTGAGCTGTTGCTCTTTGCGGAGGATGAGCAGCAGGAAGGGGCTATCATTCTTGTGTTAAGCACAGGCACGAATAGTAGCCAGGGAAGTTCTAGTTTCTACACTGATATGGAGCCTCTACTCAGATCAGACTCCCTTTTTCTTGCTGTGTTCTCGAGCTGGAGATATAGACGCCTTGGGCAGAAGATGTCTCCTCTATCGCTGCCTCCTTGGCATAAAGATTTGGGAAACTCAAAGGGTTCCAGCCCCGTGCTGATCCAGAACTCTTCGGAAAATTCCTCTGCCCCTTTTCAAGTTCAAATCGCACAAATTCTGGGCAAGACCATTCTGCAATGGGTAAACTCTACAGATCTGGTGCAGAACCTCAAGGCAAATTTGGAGCACAGACTTGGGATTCCCTCAGCTCTACAGAGGCTTCTTTTCCAAGGTAAACAGCTCGATGATCAGTTTCCTCTCTCTTTTTACAGCATCAAAAACAACAGCTCTTTAGTGTTCTCCTTTCGTTTGAGAGGTGGAGCTGCAGGTCAATCTTCTTCTGCTCCTCCATTCTCCTACAAAGCTGCAGTCAGCTCTGAGATACCAGCTTCACCTGAACCTCCCAAACCCAAGCCTTTTTTGGTTGACAAGTTGGAGGAAGTTCCCTCTGTTGAGATCTCCTCCTCTGACCTTGCAGACCACACCCAACAATTTGCTGAAAGGGCCATCATATGCAGATTCAACGGGCTCTGGCCTCGCTCAAAGGATCTTTATGATTGGATCAAAGACAACTGGACTCATCGCTGCAAAGTTCATTTCTGTGCAAAGGGATACTTCATAGTGCTGTTCAATCTCATCGAGCACTACGAAAAGGCCTTAGAAGAAGGCCCATGGTTCATGGGCTCAGCAGGCCTCTTTTTGACTCCATGGTTCCCAGACTTTGACCCAGCCTCAGCTGTCATCACTAAAGCCCCTGTCTGGATCAGACTTCCCAACCTCCCAATTCACCTGTGGAGTACTTCTGTTTACAGGCAAATAGGCAACACCTTGGGCTGCTTCATAATGGGTGACTATGAGAGGGAAATGCAAGGGCTCTATACATATGCTAGAATATGTGTGGAGCTAGATTTGAGTAAGGGATTGCCAGAGCATATCAATCTCAAGATCAATGACTCTGTTTGGACCCAGATTCTAGACTATGAAAATACTGCTTTCCGATGCTGCCACTGTCACCTAACAGGGCACCTGCAGCACTCCTGCCCTTCGCAGGCATCAAATATGAAAAAGGGCTTCTTTGCAAAATCCAAGCCCAAGCGTTGGGCTCCCTGTCCTCCACCGCCAGCCAGAAGCTCTTGCTCCCCAAGTTCGGAGGATGAGGAAAGCGATCCAGATCCGGACCAGGTGCCCCAGCCGATGGTTCCGCCTTCGGACTCGAAGGGACCCGCCCATGTTTCCGCAATCTCCCAAAAGCGCGCACATGAGACTTCCTCCTCTGATTCAGAAAAGGATTGCTCGAAGATCGAGAATTCCAGCTTGCAAGTTGTTTTAGCACTTTCTCCCGAGGTTGGCTGGACAAAAGTCAACAAAAAGAACGGGAAAAAACTCTGTGTTGTAGCTTCTCCCCCTGTGGGGTAAAAGCCTGTTAGTCTGTCTTTGCTCTCGAGTTACTTGTGGTAACTGTGAGTTTACTTCTTTCTTCCGGGACCGAGGTTGATGGATCCATCATTTCTGGTCGGCCGATCTCTTGCTTCTTATGATTGTACTATATTTTTCTTTTACTTAATAGATTTAGTCTTTACCGAGAAAAAAAAAATATTATTCCCTTAGGTTCATAATCCCTTGGGATTTTAGCATTAATTCCATAGGTTTATTATTCCTATGGGTTTGTATTATCAATTGCTTGGGTTTATTATTCCCTGGTCAACCAGGGTTTATTACGATACCACCGATGGTCAACCATGGTCCAACATGAAATTCTGATAAGGATTGTCTCAATATGAAAATCAACGATGGTCAATCATGTTTATTTTAGTGTTTATAATATTTATCTTAGGGTTTATATACGTTGGGTTTATAATATTAGTCCCTTGGGTTTAATATTATTCCCTTGGAGTTTTAGTATTAATCCCTTGGGTTTATTATTTCTTTGGGTTTATAATATCAATCCCTTGGGTTTATTATTCCCTTAGGTTTATAATATCAATCATGGTCAACCATTGTCAATCATAGTCAACCATGATCAACCATGGTTGAATGTCACATTGTGACAAGGATTGTCTCACCATGACAGCAAACCATGTTTATTTTAGTGTTTGTAATATTTATTTTAGGGTTTACCAATGTTGGGTTTATAATATTAGTCCCTTGGGTTTAATATTATCCCCTTTGATTCATAATCCCTTGGGATTTTAGTATTAATCCCTCAGGTTTATGTTTCCATTGGGTTCATAATATCAATCCCCTCAGTTTATTATTAACATAGGTTTATAATATCAATAATGGTCAAACATGGTCAACCATAACCAACCATGGTCAACTGTGGTCAATCATGGTCCAATCTCACATTATGAGAAAAATTGTCTCCATATAAAAATCATCGACGATCATGGACAATCATGGTAAACCATGGTCATCCATGGTTGATGATGGTCAACCATGATTTATAGAATCAAACATGGTCAACCATGGTCAATCATGGTCAAACATGTTTGAACTTTGGTGCTGTGACAGAAATTGTCTCGATATGAAAATCAAGCATGGTCCAACGTTGCATTGTGACAAAGATTGTCTCCATTAGAAAATTAACCATGATCAATCATGGTCCAACATGGCATTGTGATAAGGATTTTCTCAATATGAAAATCAACCATGGTCAATCATGTTTACTTTAGTGTTTATAGTATTTATCTTAGGGTTTATATATGTTTGGTTTATAATATTAGTGCCTTGGGTTTAATCTTATTCCCTCGGGTTGATAATCCCTTGGGGTTTTAGTATTAATCCCCTCGGTTTGTTATTCCCTTGGGTTTATAATATCAATCCATTAGGTTTTTAATATTAATGATTGTAAACCATGGTAAATCATAGCCAACCATGTTCAACCATGGTCAAACCATATGGATATGGAAATCAACCATAGTCAACCAATGGTCCAATGTTTTATTCTCACAAAGATTGTCTCGATATGAAAATCAATCATGGTCAACCATGGTTAACCATGGTCCAACGTTGCATTGCGACAAGGATGGTCTCTATATGGAAATCAACCACGGTCAACCATGTTTTTTAGGGGTCATAATATTCATGTTAGGGTTTATATACATTGGGTTTATAATTTGTATTCCTTAGGTTTATTATTCTCTTAGGTTTATAATATCAATCCCTTGGGTTTACTAATGTAAACGTTGATATTCCTAGGGTTTAATATTATTCAACAATGGTCAACCATGTTCAACCATGGACAACCATGGTCCAATGTCGCATTGTGACAAGGATTGTCTCAATATGAAAATCAATTGTGCTCAACCATGCTTATTTTAGTATTTTTAATATTTATCTTGGGGTTTTTATACCTTGGGTTTATAATATTAGTCCATTGGGTTTAATATTATTCCCTTAGGATTATAATACCTTGGGGTTTTAGTATTAATCCCTTGGGTTTATAATATCAATCACTTGAATTTATTATTCCCCGATCAACCATGGTTTATTATGATGTCAACCACGGTCAACCATGGTCCAACATGGAATTGTGATAAGGATTGTCTCACTATGAAAATCAATGATGGTCAATCATATTTATTTTAGTGTTTATAATATTTATCTTAGCGTTTATATACATTGGGTTTATAATATTAGTCCCCCGGGTTCACAATCCCTTAGGGTTTTAGTATTAATCCGTTGGGTTTATTATTCCATTGGGTTTATAATATTGATCATTGTCAATCGTGGTCAATCATAACCAACCATGGTCAAACAAGGTTGGATATGGAAATAAAGCATGGTCAACCATGGTCCAACATTGCATTGTGACAAGGATTGTCTCTATATGGAAATCAACCATAGTCAACCATGGTCAACCATGTTTATTTTAGGGTTTATAATATTGAAGTTATGGTTTATATACCTTGGGTGTATAATTGTTATCCCTTAGGTTTATTATTTCCTTGGGTTTATAATATAAATCCCTTAGGTTTATTGATCTAAGGGTTTATATTCCTAGGGTTTAATATTATTCAACAATGGTTAACCATTGTCATCCATGGTTGATGATGGTCAACCATGTTTTATAGAATCAAACATGGTCAACCATGGTCAATCCTGGTCAAACATGTTTGAACATCGCGTTGTGACAAAAATTGTCTCAATATGAAAATCAACCATGATCAACCATGGTTCAACGTCGTATTGTGACAAAGATTGTCTCGATATGAAAATTAACCATGGTCAACTATGGTCCAACATGGCATTATGATAAGGATTGTATCAATATGAAAATCAACCATGGTCAATAATGTTTAATTTAGTGTTTATAATATTTATCTTAGGGTTTATATACATTGGGTTTATAATATTAGTCCCTTGGGTTTTTAGTGTTAATCCCTTGGGTTTGTTATTCCCTTGGGTTTATAATATCAATCCATTAGGTTTATAATATTAATCATTTATACCATGGTCAATCATAACCAACCATGTTCAACCATGGTCAAACAATATGGATATGGAAATCAACCATGGAAAACCATGGTCCAACATTTTGTTCTCACAAAGATTTTCTTGATATGAAAATAAATCATGGTCAACCATGGTTAACCATGGTCCAACATTGCATTGTGACAAGGATTGTCTCTCTATGGAAATCAACCATGGTCAACCATGTTTTTTAAGGGTTTATAATATTCATTAGGTTTTATATACCTTGGGTTTATAATTTTTATACCTTAGATTTATTATTCCCTTGACTTTATAATATCAATCCCTTGGGTTTATTGATCTAAATGTTCATATTCCTAGGGTTTAATATTCTTCAACAATGGTCAACAATATTCACCCATGGTCAACTATGGTCCAATGTCGCATTGTGACAAGGATTATCTCAATATGAAAATCAATTGCGCTCAACTATGCTTATTTTAGTATTTTTAATATTTATCTTGGGGTTTTTACCTTGGGTTTATAATATGAGGCCCTTGGGTTTAATATTATTTCCTTAGGTTCATAATCCTTTGGGGTTTTAGTATTAATCCCTTGGGTTTATTGTTCCTTTGGGTTTATAATATCAATCAATTGGACTTATTATTCCTTGGTCAACCATGGTTTATTATGATGTCAATCATGGTCCAACATGGAGTTGTAATAAGGATTGTCTCAATATGAAAATCAACGATAGTTAATCACGTTTATTTTAGTGTTTATAATATTTATCTTAGGGATTATATACATTGGGTTTATAATATTAGTCCCTTGGGTTCATAATCCCTTGGGGTTTTAGTATTAATCCCTTGGGTGTATTATCCCATTCGGTTTATAATATCAATCCACTGGGTTTATAATATTAATCATTGTCAATCGTGGTCAATCATAACCAAACATGTTCAACCATGGTAAAATAAGGTTGGATATGAAAATCAAGCATGGTCTAACGTTGCGTCCAATAAATATTGTCTTGATATAAAAATCAATCATGGTCAACCATGGTCCGACGTTGCATTATGAATAGGATTGTCTCTATATGGAAATCAACCATAGTTAACCATGGTCAACCATGTTTATTTTAGGGTTTATAATATTGAGGTTACAATTTATATACCTTGGGTTTATAATTGTTACCCCTTAGGTTTATTATTCCCTTGGGTTTATTGATCTAAGGGTTCATATTCCTAGGGTTTAATATTATTCAACAATGGTTAACCATAATCAACCATGGTCCAATGTTGCATTGTGACAAGGATTGTCTCAATATGAAAATCAACCGTGCCCAACCATGCTTATTTTAGTATTTTTAATATTTATCTTAGGGTTTTTATACCTTGGGTTTATAATATTAGTCCCTTGGGTTTAATATTATTCCCTTGGGTTCATAATCCCTTGGGGTTTTAGTATTAATCCCTTGGGTTTATTTTTCCTTTTGGTTCGTAATATCATTCCCTTGGGTTTCTTATTAACTTGGGTTTATAATATCAATCATGGTCAACCATGGTGGGATGTCACATTGTGAAAAAAATTATCTGCATATATAAAACATGGACAATCATTGTCAACCATGGTTGATCATGGTCAACAATGTTTTATAGAATCAAACACGATCAACCATTGTCAATCGTGATCAACCATGGTCAATCTTGGGTTTTTAGTATAAATCCTGGTTTGTTATTCCTTTGGGTCAAACATGGTGAATCATAGTCAACCATGGCCAACCATGCTCAAATGTCGCTTTGTGACAAATATTGTCTCAATATGAAAATCAAGCATGGCCAACCACGATCAACCATGGTCGAACGTCACATTGTGACAAAGAATTAATGATTATCATTATTAATTATTATTATGTAAAGATGAATTAATTATTTTTATTTTTATTT
>APFE031405047.1:25257-48549 GCA_000404065.3 Pinus taeda | reverse complement strand
AAAATTAATAAATTAAGAAAAACATTCAAAAAAATAAAATTTAAGTAATAAATTATTATGTATATAATGATTTTTTTGAGGTTTTTCATAATTTTAAAATAAATTACTGGGAAAAGGATACAAATATTATATTATAAATTTTTATGGGTATTATTACATAGATCTATAAGAAGTATTAAGAAAGTGTAAGTGCATGTTAATGGTGGTTTCTCATGACAAGTTAGCGGCAATGCAAATATAGAAAAACAAACAATTTCTTAATTTGTAGGAATGATTTGAGGCATTTCACAATGAATTCAAATATAGTCTAAAAATATGAAATGTAAAAGAATGAATTAGCTTTTTGAGTATATAATCTTCCTTTATAGAATTTCTTTGTGACCGTGTGAAATTATTCTTTAATATGATATACTATTTTTCTTGAAAATATAACACATATGTTTAGGTTTTGAGTAAATAAATAATGAAATTTCCTTTAAAATATTTACACAGTTATAGACAACGCATTTTTTTCCCCTGGAAAAAAGTCATAATTTTCATTAATGAAGGAAAACTACATTTTGCAGATGCCCATGGCATATACTGCACTTTTGGCTAGAAAGCCTATCCTGTTTGAGAAATCAAAATTTGAGGTGTACTCCACATAGAGAGACACTACTATGTTACTGATATTTTCAATATAAAATATGAACATACTCTATGCAGAGAGTATCAAAAAATAACTATCATGTATTAGTCTGTTTGATGATGCATATATATAAGATTATAGAAAGTCAAAATAACCGAAAATATGTTTCAAGCTCCTTTGGAGCTAGCTATTCTAATAAGTCTATAAAAGGTTGATGATAGTATTGATGGAAGGTTCCATCCTTTGTTCCAGTATGCTCCATGATCCTATAGGCCTGTGCACTGCTGCTTCCTTGGATAGTAGATCGGCAGCTGTGTTCTGCTCCCTGTATATATGTTGACAATTAAATGTGTCAAATAAGTTTACGAGTCTATGCATTTCTTCCATGATGTGTCTCAAAGAAAAAGCATTACAATTTTTATTTCTATTTATCGAATTGCATATTTTTTTTTAATCTCCAAAGAGTTGTAAGTTTCTACATTGTTTTTCTAGAGCAAAATGTATGGTGTATTTTGCTGCTGAAAGCTCAGCAAAATTGTTCATCCCTCTGCCCAGTCCCATTTTTGTTTTGAAATAATGAGTAGATGTAAGATGTAGGACAGTGCCCCTCCCACATCCTATGTCTTGTGCTGAGCCATCAAAATATGCCCAGGGGAGAGATTGGTTAATGCTCTCAGTGATGATATGCCTGGGGTTGGGATTTGGTTCCTCATAAAGGATTAGTTGATAATCAACTAATATTTGAGTAGTGATGGCCGGGCAGTGGGGGAGGGAATTCTGAAAAAAAACTCTATTTCGGGAAATCCATATGGCCCAGCAAGTAAGGGGAGGTTTTTGGATTTTGCTGAGGGTATTGTGGACCACCATCCCTCCTAAGCTTCCCGAACAGTAGCACCCTACCATTGTGGGAGCGAAGGTATATGCAAGTGAAAAGCAGTCAATAATTCTTTTATGGAGGGCATGTTAGGAAGAGATGATCCACTATTTCATTGTCGAATTTTCAAAGGCTGCACCAAAAGGGTCCATGAAAGGATCTTTTGATAATATTTTCTCCTATTGGGATTTTATATTTCAGAATGGTCCACATGATTTCTCGTTTTGGGAGGTGCTTTTAGTTTCCATAAGCTTTGCCACCAAGGTTCACACAGTGGAGGTTTCATTAGGTTCATAACAGTTATATAACCCACTTTTGGTGTATATTTCCCATGCTTTGCATGTGCCCAGATTAACTCATCCTCCCCTTCCTGTATCCTAATATGAGATTTCGTGAGGGTTTCCATGTATTCTTTCCAGTGCTGTTTCCATAGTTGAGGGATCTGTAATGCCCTCCTAGATTTCCAGGCTTGTTCCAAGAAATTAGAGTGTTCATTGTCCGTTATTTGACTAAGATGTGATATCCCCCTGGTAGTGAGGTGAGTTCTAAGCTCCTATGGGAGTCTATGAGCATTCCCACATCCAATCTAGGGGTTAATCCCTATTTTGACGGCATCTCCCTCCTTTATTTTCCAAGTAAGGCCTTCCTTGATGATGGGCATAGCTTGTAAGACTGATTTTCATATGTTTTATCTTCCGGCTTGTATCCATAGGGGTTGTCGAAGCCAATCCATGATGTTTAAAGGAGCTATGTATTTAGAGATAGCCACCTTAGTCCATAGGCTGTGAGATGTGACTAGTTGCCACCCTAGTTTAGCCTCCAGGGCTTTAGAGAAAGTGCCAAGGTTTTTGGTTCCCCATCCTCCCCATTTCTTTGGGAGTGCCGGGGATTCCCAATTGGTCCAAGCAAATATCCTTCTCGGCTGTTTCCCCTTCCACATGAATCTGCAGCATAGGTTTCTTATTCTGGCCAATATTCCCCTTGGAATCCAAGCTAAAGACATCCAGTATACTGGGGTTGCATCCAAAACTGCTTTTATGAGGATCAACCTTCCTGTTCTTTATAAGTATTTGTGAAACCAGATGTTTAGCCTTTTTTCCATTTTGGTGATAAGCCAGATACAATCAGTGTTCTTATATCCAAGGGGATTTAATCTATAACCCAAGTATTTAAGTCCCTCATCCAATTGCTGGAGGGTATATGGGAATCTTCTCAGGGCATACTGAATCTCGTATGGTGAGCATCCTATAGCTGTTATAGTGGAATTTGTATCATTAACCAACATGCCAGTAGCTACTAGAAAGATAGTGAAAGAGTTAAGTAGGACAATCACGTCACCAATACTCCCATTTAGAAAGAGCAATACATCGTCGACAGGGAGCAAGTGTGTTAATGTGCATCCTTCTGTGACGCGGATCCCCCTTAGCCTACCTCGTTGATGTTCTTCCTTTAATATACGGCTGAGTCCTTCCATGATGAGTAAGAAAAGTAGCGAGGACAGTGGAAATCCTTGCTTGAGACCTCTTTCGGAGTGGAAGAATGGAGAGGCCACACCATTTATAAGTACACTGAATGTTACATTAGTATCACAGTACATAATCCATCTTATGAATTCAAATGGAAATCCCGAGTGTGTTAATATCATTCTAATGTATAGCCAATTTACTTTGTCAAAGGCCTTTGAGAGATCGACTTTTAGGACCATACCTTTGAGCTTCTGAGTCTGAATAGAATGTAGAATTTCCTGAGTAGTTCCGACTGCTTCATGGATTTGTCTATTTTGAAGGAAGGCAAATTGTTCGGTTGAGATGTGATTTGATAAGATCGGTCGAAGGCAATTGGCTATGATCTTGGAGATGATCTTGTATATACCGTTACACAAGGAAATGGGCCGGAAGTCATTGAAGGAGGTGGGGTTATCCGATTTGGTTATGAGGGCGATAAAGGTTGAGTTGTAGGCCTCATAAATTCTACTAGAGGATCTGCATTCCTCTATAACTTTGAGGAGATCCCTACCCAGAGTATCAAAAAAAGCTAGATAGAATTCCACATTCTAGCCATCCGGGCTTGGACTTTTGTCTCGCTTAAACCATTTAAGGGTGGATTCCAGTTCTCCCAGGGAGACCTCCCTTGTCAATTCTAAAGCTTCCTCTTGGTCAACAAACCTTGGAAATAATTGTGCAGTCCTCATGATTTCCGCCAGGGTGGCATTTGGGGGAGCCTTACAGATATTCTTGAAGTGGGCTATGGCCATGGCTGTTAATCGAGGGAAGGTGTTCACCGGTTCTCCATGTTCATCTGCTAGCTGCCAAATAGTATTTATAGCTTTTTGCCCATTTGCAAATTTATGATAGAACTTGGTGTTATCATCTCCTTCCTTGAGGCAGATGGCTCTGCTTCCCAATCTCCACCTCTCCTCCCTATCCTTAAGAATCTGGCTTCTCTTAGCTAGAAGAGAGGTTATCTGTTCTTTGTGTTCCGGGGAAGAGAAGATCCCCCCAAATTCATTCTAATAATCCTCTATGGCTTCTTCAGTCAATTTGAGTATATGGTATTCCTATGTTCTCTTCTTATGTGCCCATTTTTTGGATAGAAATTTTAGTTCTCTCGGGTTTTTTGCAAATCCTTTTGAGATATACCTATCTTTCGCAGGGGGATGAGCCTTCCGGAAATCAATTACTAGACGAATATAATCTACATCTCTTAGCCATGCAGCATTGAATTTGAAGGGTCCTTTTGGTTTGTTCATATCCCCTCTGATTTCTAGATAGATCGCCCTATGGTCCGATAACCCCCCTGTGCCCATCCACTGTCTAATTCCCTGCCCCAAGTTTAGCAATTGCTCCTTGATGAGGAATCTATCTAGTCTCCTGGAGAGACTGTTCCCCCCCGATCTATTATTCCTCCAAGTAGGTAGGATTTTTGAGGAGGGGATATCAAAGAGATTATGATCCAACAAAATGGTCTCAAAAAAATCTAAGAGATTATCTCTTTATGCAATGTGCCCCCATGATTCTACAAAGCCAATGGAGAAATTTCGCCCCCCTCCCACACCCCCCCAAAAAAAAATGAGCTTGTCCTTTTGAAGGATGTGTGATTCTAACAGTCTGTTCCAAAATTCTTCCCTATTGTGACAGGGGCCATATATATTGATAACCCTAAGCTTAGAATCAAGTTCATAGGAGTATATGTTTGCTTCTAGGTGGCCTGAGCTCCCCCAAATATTACTGATTCTAATGGAATGGTTGTTTACAACTAGGGTGAGGCCCCCAGAACGCCCTAATGCATCTAGGGTGTAAAAAGTCCAACTAGGTAGCCACGATTCAAGAAGGTGGGTAATAACACAACCCTGACCAAGGGTTTCTTGAAGAAAACAGATATCAATGGGTTAACATAAGAGCAATTTGCTCATGGCTAGTTTTTTTTTTTTGGCTAGCCAATCCTCTATAGTTGAAGGAGAGAAATTTCATGGAGGAGGATGCTCATGGGTATTCACTGCTCTAAGTACCCAAATGATGGCATGTTGTCTGCCTGCATCAATCTCTTCCCAAGCTTGTAGCTTAGCTTTGGATAGGGAGGAGGGTCTGCCTCTAGTCAACTTTAGAGGAGGGGAGAGGTAATCAGGCCAATACCTAGGGTGTCAGAGGCCTGTGATCGAAGTTGAGAGCAGGTGGGGTATCTGAAGGATGGAGGGCTAGGATAGGGGGGGGGAGCATTGATGAGGGGGTTGGGGAGAGGTTCCTCGAGAAAGGAAGGTGAAGTGTAGGAGATGATGGGTGAGGAGGGCTTGATAGGGAAATCCATAGTTATGGGGGGGCTGAGGGTGTGTGTAGGGGTCTGAACATAAATTGAATCAATTCAGTGCAGAGAAACAATATAGTAAGTAAAGGAGGAGATTTGATTCGACATACCCGTAGAGAAAGCAGCCTCAGTAGCCACCCTTACCCTGCTTAGAGGAGGAGAGGGTGTGCCTATGGGTGCCTTTCCCCACTTCTTTTTGGTCTCCTTAGCAGGTGGGGGTACTGGATCAGAGTGTGCCAAATTTGCAGCCACTTCCGCCATTGTAGGGCTATCCTGAGCTCGTGAGCTTTTCTGCGTGGTTTCATGCCCCTTAGCTCCCTCCCTCTCCTTCTTATTTAGAGGATAGTCTTTGAACAAGTGTCCCACCTTGTGGCAACATTTTCAATGGAAAGGGACCCCTTCATAATATAGAATTTACTGACAGAAGAAGGTTTTCCACTGTAAGGTGATATGCTCCTCGAGGCCACCCCGATTATCTAGCTGAACAAGTATCCTAGCATATGCCATCATGCCAGTAGACAGATATGATCTATGATGCTCTAGATAGGTTCCCAGAGTGTTGCCTATGCACCACAATATATCCTCCAACTAGAATTGAAGGGATAGTCTAGGTAGCCGAACCCAAATACGGCCAACTCCTATCTGTTCCTTTTCCAGATCAAAAAGAGGGTTCCAACGTCGAAGAAGAACTAGAGCATGGTCAAAATACCAGAAAGAAGACAGGACCCAATTTGTGTGCTCAGATCTGGCAAAGCGCAGAGCAAACCAACTTGTAAAAAGGTTTGAACAAAAGGGAGATCCTCTAGGTGCTAACCCAAATCTCAGAGGTCCGCAGCTTTAGCCTAGCCATTGTGTAGCTTCGACCATGAATCCTTCCAACCAACACTCGATCCACCGTGTCTATGGTGTTACCCCATTGTATATTCTCCCCGAGTATGAGAATAATGTCTTCACCTCTGGCTTTGAAGCACTTCCTCTTTTTGATCGGTCGGGTTGATTTTTTAGGGGTGTTCGTTCGTTCCTTCAGTTGGTTAGGGTTTGTAGCCGAGTTATCAGGGCAATGATGGTTGGCCATTGAAATTGGATCTGAAAGCAGAGGTACCACTGCGTAGCTACTAGATGGAGGTGCCTTAGGTACGATAGCTTGAAAATTACCCTGAGCCAAGTTAAGGTGTCCCAAGGGGCTACTTGTAGATCCAACAAGGAGGGATGGGGGGGTTGTGAGCTTGGGGCCTCAGGGTTTGGGAGGAAGAAGGCAGATGCAAGATTTGCAGCTAAGGGTAATTGAGGCAGTGAGGGAGGAATTGGACAGATCGGTGGAGGCTCAGAGAAATTCACTGTGGAGTAGGATGGTCTTGAGATCGAGGGTAGACCCGCGATGGTAGCTGATAGATTGCAGCAAAAGGGTAGGAGGTCATTTTCGGCAGAACGAGGAATTTTCCAGATATTTACATTCTCCAACGGGTCCTCTGTATATTCTACTAGGTCAAGCTCCATACCTGTTCCGAGATGTTCTCCACCAGCTGCCTCTAGGACCATTGTATTTGTCGCTTCATTGTGAGTGTTCGGAAATTAGCGATTATGAAGTAATCGGGGAGGGAGACGGGGTATCCTGTGGTATTATGGAGGCTCTGATGGGATACGAGAGCTGCCACGGTTGAGGTAGCTGGAGGTAAGCAGACAATGAGAGCTGGGGTAGGTAGGATGGGTAGGGTGCAGTCGTGTCGCTTGGCTGCAAAAAGCCCTAACCCTTTTTAGACAGGCTCTATAGCTCCATCCTCTCCTCTCTCCGCTTACTACCTTTTCAAAGTCGTTTAACTGAACAATTTATTTACAGTCAGAAGGAATGATTTCAAAGCAGCATGGTTACTATTACCTTTTGTTATTAGCCTTGAAATAAGTTCGTTATAGACAACACATTGTTTTTGTGCATGGATATTTTTTTGAAAGTTGTAATATTAAATTCACATTTTTTTAGAAAAAATATGAAAGTTATTTTATCCTTGAAATTACAAGGCCATTGATGATGTTGTTGGTGTATGTCACATTAGCAATTTTGGATGCACATCTCAACAATCCTTTGGTCAATTTCAAATTTGGATTGATGAGTAGGTGTGGGATCATTCAGTGGGAAATAGAGGTAGATAGTATCATCTCTACTTAAGAGGGATTATGGTCTAGAGGAGGACCATAGACTCAACGATATGTTTGTAGTATGACATCAGCCACAATCATGTAAATCTCTCGATCAGCAACATCTTAAGCGTTTTCTGTTGTAACGTTGTTAAAGTGAGGAGCTCCTACCTCTTGTTGGGTAGCAACACCCTCTTATTGAGGGAAGGGTGTCTACAATACCATAGGTTGTTGGGTGGCTCCACCCTACCATTGTGCTTTCCCATAGCCTCCTTTATGTATTTGAGCTCGATAATCTAGGGACACTAATAATTATAATGTACATACTCCCCATATAACACAAGGGTAATTAGTCCATAGACAATTATTCTTATCTTATTTCTATGAGTTGTTGTAGGCTTGGTTAGGATTTTGGTTTCTATTTGGCTAATTGCCCCAACCCTGTGTGTTTCATAGTTGAAGGATGCCTCCTTTTGCCTGGTTTCCCTGAAATTGTTATTTCCTTTTTTCTTCCCATTGTTTTACTGGGAAGGGGGATTGGTCATGTTTAGTTGCACATTGGCATATTGCTGTTGGAGGAAATATGGTTGGAAAAACATCAAGATTTATGGGATTAGGTTGTGGGGGTTCCAGAAAAGGGAAATAGGGGTTTTCTTGTGTAGGATATCCATAGGAGGGTTGCAATGTTGAAACACCAATAGAGTTAAATGGGGTGGAATAAGTTGTCCCCTACATGGGAGGAACATTAACTACATCAAAAGGATTATTATAATATCCTATCCATGTGTGGGGGGGAGAAAGTGGCATCCCATCCATATTAAGAAATGTTAAATGTGGTCCAATGATTTTTCGTTGTAGGGAATTTAATTCCTGTGTGAGGGGCTATATTGGGTAATGGACCCTATGAGGTTGTCAAGAGCATTATATGCCCTCAAATTCTCTTTATTGAAGGTTGGGGTCAAGGTTCTTCTAGGATGACCATATAAAAGAACCCTAATTGTGCATAAATCAAGTTGAACTGGCGAGCCTTAGAAATGTTGCTTCCTCATCCTAACACATAGTGGTTACAACATCCTTTGTTATAATTGGAAAGAGGGGCTTGAGGAAGAATTGTAAAACAATCTCTTTGGGGATTTTGATCTTGCATATATTGCATCGTCTATGCAACTTATGGAAGTGGTCTACAATGTGGGTGTAGGAAGATTGTTGAAACTTAGATAGTAACTCCAATCCCATGTCATGATGAATAATGAGTTGGAAGAGGGTGAGAAATGTCTTAGCTATGGATTCAAACGTTTTGTGGGACCCAACCTTCTCATTGATGTACCACTTAGCCAAGGGGCCAGTGAGCATGCTTTAAAAGAGCCTCAATTGAATTAAGTAATCAATGATAGTGTTCAAGGAACACCAAAAGTCATAACATGGTTGGCAGGGTCTTCCCCACACTTCCCTTCAAAATTAGGGATTTTGAAGGTAATTTACTGGGCATAGAAAGTCATGTCGCATTGTGAGCTATGGGATCTTTCATCAACTTTGAGAGATATGGGAGGTTCAATGAAGTAATAAATGAAAGATTAAGTGTTGGATTTTCCATAATTTCGTGGTGTGTGTGGGTTTGAGCGACACTTTGAGGTAAAATGGTACTTAACAAATAGGTGCCAAGGATGGATGAGCCTAACAAAGTTGGATCAATAAATGATCTTTAAGGGAAAGGTTGAGCAGGTGAAACAAAAAGCCTTGTTGTTATTTCTACCAAAGGTGGGAGGCCTTGATGGCAATGAGAGTGTCGTAGTATAAAATGGTCCCCTATGGTGCTCACTGAAATGGATGGATGGTGATGGGGATCTCAAGTATGCAAAGCAATGTATTGACACATAAAATAAAGAAAAAACAAAGGGTTGATATGTTTAATGATGCCTAATGTGTGAAACAAACCAAATTTCAATGAGGAGTTCATGTAAGAAATCCTAAAAGAACTAATATCCTTCCACTCAATAATAACTAGGCATTCCAAAAAATTTCAATAATGAGCAACGAGCCACCAAGAGAAAACTATAAAAGGTCTGAAAAGAGGGTTATAATGAGGGGTACTAGGGCACATCTTAAAGAAACTAGTGATGTTTCCAACAATTATTCAAAATCACCTCTAGGTGTAAGTGTTATTTCTTGGACTTCCATTTTGAAATATTTTTCATTACCTCATTCAACCTTTTTACCACTCAATTTCTATACATATAGCCCCATATTGCCCTCTTATTGTACATATTTACACCCCTTTCAACCTTAACCCTTTTGACATGGATAATGAGGTAAAAATTGTTTATTTTGATTAATTCCTGTGTCTAATATATTGATTGAGTTTTTTTTACTAATCATGAATTGTTTAGCTCAGTTTCATTACTAGTAGTGCAATTTTGGCACCCAGTTGTGATTTCCATATTTACTCCCTTCTAGAAGAAATTATGCCACATGGGTTTTATAGCCTAACACATAAAATAAAATCAAGTGTGTTCATATTACACCTAGGTCACACATGTGAGGCACCAACTAGAAATCATTGTTACAAGTCAAAGTTTCAAAAATTCCAACTTTAGGCATGATTCTCGAGGTAATGGAGACGAATACACAAATTTCAAGACATGTGTTTTTTTTCCCGTTATATAAAATTGGTTAATTCTTATACGATTTACATAAAATCATCACAGCTTGGAAGATCTATTTGGCTCTTTGACACCAATCTGCCCAAAATACACAATTTGCCCAAATTTCCAAATAATTGTATATTTGAGGAAGATGTTGAACCAATCATCCAAACAACAAAGGGAACAAATCTCAGTCATTTTCTAATGTATAGAAATCATTTGTAAAAATGTATTTGTATTTTTTGGAGCACAATCATCAAATCTTTTCTTCTAAATCACCATTTGCTATCTTGAATGTATCTCATAGTTAGGCAAATATGAGATTGGGGGATTACTTTTGATACACCCAATACTCTTCTTTGTACAAATAATTAGATTGAGAAAAAATCTAGGGTTGTTCTTCATTCACTCATGTAATGGGTTAGGATAGGTAGATGATAGGAAGATTTTGGTAGCAGGTTAAGTGTTTCCCTTCTTGTAAAACATAGTTGATTATTCATCAATAAAAGTTGTTTGTTTTTAAGTTGTGGTGCATCATTGTAGTCTGAATTGATTTCTCTTGGCAATGTTAGTCAAGTTATGAAGGTACCCTCAATCCTAGATAATGATTTTCCATTCATTTTTCTAGTTTAGTTCTTGTTCTTTAGATTATCTCTATTATTGTTATATTTTTTGATGTTCTAATGTTCTTCAAATTTCAAAATTTTCTTTTGAGAAACTAACCACCAAAACTATAATCCTCTATTTGCTCAAATCTTACATATTATTGAATGCATGAACACTTAACTCAGAGTAGTGAATGATTTTATTATGAGGTTGTGCTAAGGGATTTGTGACAAGAACTAGCCAGACAGACTTTAGTTTCATATTGTGTTATTCACATTCATTGTCCTTCATGAACATGTCATTTACTTGTCAATTTATACCAATGATTGCCAACATTAAATTGGAGTATATTAGATTAGATTAAAGATTTGATTATGATGTTTTGCTAGAATATAAGTATTTCCTTAAATATGAGTATCAATATATATGTTATCTTGTTATGCACATGGGTTCATTGGAATTACTCCCATACTTGAATAATAATGTTATTTTTTTCAAGTATGGTAGGATCGTATAGTGAATAAATGAATAAAATAGTAAATATATAAGAAAAGTCTAGTTGTGAAAACCAGGTAATCGACACAACAAGACATGGATCTTTATTGAAAACTAGGTCTCCTGCAAGGCAAGATCCACAATAATCTCTATAAGTCCATGATGGTCCCATTGGTTCTTAAAAATATACTTGGTTTTATGCTCGAGTTGGTTGATGTGGGATTCCTTAAGGTCCACCTTCCAACAAATCTTGTCCCATCGACTTCAACACCTCATCTGGAACTAAGATCAGAGATACCTTTAATTGCCTTGGAGTTTGTATACATCAATGGAAAAATTCCACGTTGACAACAAGGGAATACCTCAATGTCTCTAGATTACCAGATCTTGCAGGTGACTTGACTTCAACACATCCATTCATACCTGTCGGAATGCAATCTTGCTAACACTCATTGGCATTAATGGTGATTTGCCTCATGTTGGTTAACGACATTCATCAATGGTCAATAATCTAATGATTTATTTCTATGTTCAACCTCAACAACATTTATTCACGTAGATAGAATTGTGTTATATGTGGGTTTATGTTTCGTGGCTCTAATATTAGTTCCTAACAACATGTCAAGGAAAAGAAGGGATCCACTCTCTAATATCAATTTACAATTCTCTTATTTTAATTTGGTTTCAGTAAGTGTGTCTATATCTTGACTCCTTTCAGTTTAGGACAAAATCAACATATCTCTATCAACAGTGACATTCAATTCCATCAGCCCAACCTTCTTCAAATTATAGCCTAGGTTCCAATGATTTATTCCTTGTACAATTCAGATTTGATCTTCACAATCATCTTAGTAAGTGCTAACAGATAAACAAATTATGATGTAAATTTTATTTTAGTTATTTTAATTTGTTAGGGATGAAGGAAATTTTTTTATGCAACTTCTTGTATGCTTCTCATTTTAACCTTCTCCCTACTTCTACTATCTAACAATTTCTCATCCATCTCCCAGATTTCTCGAGAAGTATTGGTCCAATATTTGTAGAAACTTTGAAGGTAGTTTGTGCTATTAGGGTTCTTAAAGATAGGATTATTGCTACAAATGTGTGGTATGTAGAGATATCTAACCTCACTACAAATGAATTTTTGGCTTAGAGAAGTTTGTTGGTCTATTCAATATCATCACTATGTAAAGTAACTGAGGTAGACATTACCAAAAGAAAAAAATTTCTTATGCTACTGGTAAGGATTCAATAATTGGTCCAAAAAGTTTTTGAATGATATTGTTGGTTTTGGAAGGATATTTTGAAATTGATTTATATTTATGAGTGTAATGGGTTGACCCATGGGATAAAAAATATGCTCAAAAATCAAAGTGCTCAAAATCTCTTGAAACTGGTGACAAATCACAGTTCTCATCATTTTGATTCCAATGATGCTTGAATCAACTCAAGTAGAGATCGTATGAGAAATTTGTTATGTTATGAAGTTTTTCACTAATAATAAAAAAGTCAACTTACAGGGTTGACTGGGTTGTTGACTGGGTAGGCCGTATTGTGATGTGAAGATGGTATGAATAAGATGACTAGGTTGTATGATAAATGTCTGGAACAATCACATGTTGACACATGGCTTGCTCGTACAGGTCAAATTGGCAAGTTGTGATTGGTTAATGTGTTTTATGGTTGACAAATTGAGAGGCGCGAAGTGGCTCAATGAGAGGGCGCCACATGGCCCTCATGATTCGTGCCAAAATTTGAATGGGTGAATTGGAAGGCCTTCACCGAATTTGAACACATAATCTATTAGTTATAAACCAATCACCGAGTCATTGCACCAACCATATTTTTTATTAAATATAGTCACTCACATTATGTTTGAATTTGAATTGTTGGCGCATTCAGGGAGGGGGGCAAGCCACGCGAACCCAACCCCTAGTTATGCAACACACATATGACTGAGTAGTTAGGTGAAGGGTATGGGCGCGTGACCTAGCCACGAGCCACATGGCGTAACAATAGAACTAAAAACTGAGTTTGAATTTGAAATCTGGTAGGAGGCCCAACCCCAAGTCCCATTATAACACATGTAACCATAGGCGGGGCTTGTAGAGTTTGGGGCTGGCATGTGGCCTTAAATCATTGCCACATGGAAATCATGATGACTAGGGGTGGAGCGTTGGGCCTGTGCCCCTGGCCACATGGCCTGCCATGTGACGAGATCGAGAGCCTAAGAAATTGGTTCTTAGGTCTTATCGATGCATTTATCCATTCAACAATTTGCACCTTTTTTGGTGGAAATTTTGTCACTCCTGCACCAAATTGTTGCATGGTAGTTCTATCAAAGGGGAGATTCATTGCCTGGTTAGCTAGGTTTTCCATTTTGTAGGACATATATCAGAAAAAAGAACCAGGAGGCCTAACTTGACCATTTTTCAGTCTTTTTGAGCCCAAGAAGAGCCTACACAAGGGCTTTTGGGTGTTCTGGACACAATGATAACATTATTTTTGTGATTTGAGAAAAGCAAATTGATGCAATTTCATATTTGAGCATATAATATAAAGACCCAACATTTGAAGCTGGACCTAGAGATGTAGCTCAGAAGGGGTGAACTCTATCATCAAATTGTTGTTTTGTGATGTTGTTCATGGTCTATTTTTCTCTATTTTTAATCGACAAAGCTTAACTATATTTATAAATTTATGGGCTTTTGAAATTTCAATCAATTGCCCACAAGACATAAAATAGCTTGCAAACTTTTCAAGAAACCTTAAAATTACTAATTATAGATCAAATTTGGTATCAGAGCATGGTTGTTGTGAAGATTTGATTATTTTTTCAAGTGTTTTTGAATGATTTCCAGGTCTAAGTTGAGAAGAGGAGAAGGAGTGCTTGAAGAGCCTAGTTCTCAAATTAGCTCAAGGAAGAAGCCTCAACTCCATAAGTGATGGAACACGAAGAAGGAGAGGGGAAAGACATGATGTCTGAGGAGGAGATAGATAGATTTTAAAAGGGATTTCTTTGAAATGTCTGAGATGGTGAAAGTGTTGTATAATGAGAGGACAAGAAGGTTGCAAGGAGAGAGTTAAAATCCACCAAAAGGTAATGGGGGTAATGGTAGCAAACCTCCACCTCCTCCTTCACCTCCATATACACATCCATCCTCACATCCATCTTCACCTCATTCATCTCATAGACCTAATCCTCCTACACCTCCAAGAGGACATAAGTCTCCTTTGCTTAAGCTTGATGTCAAGTTCAAATTACCTATGTACGATAGGGAAGTGAATGCAGAAAAGTTGGAAAATTGGGTTCGTCAAATTGAAGTCTATTGCAAGATTCAAAAGATTGATAATGATGTGAAAAGATCCAAATTTATTCTCTTCATTTGGAAAATGTATCCCTCATCTTGTGGGAGGCCAAAACTCAGGAAGAATTGAAGAAAAATGGTAAAATTATATCCTTGGAATGATTTTGTAGTTGCATTAAGAAGACAATTTTATCCATTAGCTTATATGAAAAAAGCAATTATGGATTGGCAAACTTTTATACAAGATAAAGGTTAGAGTATTAAAAGTTACACACAAGAATTTAGAAGAAGAGATTTATTCTTGGGGGTTGATTTGTCTTCACAAGATACTCTACTTAAGTATATAGGTGGATTACATATTTATCTGAGACATACTATGTTTATTTTTAAACCCACCAATCTAGATGAATTATGTGTATAGGAAACTCATTTTGAAGCAAGAGGCAAGACTGTTCCTCAAGATACTAGCAATAAACCTTTCAAAATTGGGGAAAAAGGAAAGGGGAAGTTTAAAGGAAAAGGAAAGGATAATGCTACAATAAAGAAAGAGGGAGAGAAATTCACATGAAAACATTGTTCAAAAGAAGACCATGATGAGAACCAATGTTTGAATTTATATCTAGAAATGAGACCAAAGAAGTTCAGTAACAAGGGGAAACAAAAGACTGCCACTACAACTCAACAAGATCTAGGATATGACTTAGGTGATGAAATTAAAATCAAAACCATGGGAATGAAAGGTATAGCTTATCGTGCAAGTGCTAGTTCTTCTAGCAAGCCTATTGAGTCTCAAGATGATAAGGTAAGAACTGAGCTTTTCCATATTAGAGTCATAACAAAGCATACAAAGGTTGATACCTTATTTGATAGTGGATCCCAAGTCAATCTTATCTCTGAAGCAATTTTCAAGAAACTTAATCTAGAGACCACACCTCATACATAACCTTACCCTTTAGGTAGGGTGTGTGATAATGAAAAATTGCAAGTGACAAGAAGATGTAAATTGAAATTTGCTATCACTGCAAACATTATAGATGAGGTAGAACTTTTCGAATCTTTGATCGGAGAGTCCACAGTAAGTGAATTTTTACACCAACGTTTCGAATCCCAAATGGGATCCATCATCAGGGTTAAGAGAAAGATGATAAAAGAAGAGCAAGAAGGAAGAGATAAATACTCATGAGGGAAGGAATATTGAAGGAACAGCACAGGTCGGCAAGAAGGATTAATAGTGAAACCTTAAAATTAAACTAAAATTAAATTAACATTAATTTTATAATTAAACATATTAATTAATACTACAAACATAATCATTATTAACCTAACATATATATTAATTATACATCTATAAACCTAATAAATATATTATGTTAATAAACCTAATATCTATATCACATTAATATTTAAATAACCCTAATATTCAAAAAGCTTAATTTATATATCTATATTATTATATAACCTAAAATCTATATTACTAATATTATAAAACTCAATATATATAATAGTATTAATAATATATTAAATATATTAATACCTATAAAATTAATTATATATATATATATATATATATATTATATTATATTATATTATATTAATATATATATTAATATATATATATAATATATATATATATAATATATTATATATATATATAATAGTATATATATTATATAATATATGTTAAAATATACCTATAAAACTTAATATATATAATAGAATTAATAATACACTTGACATTTGTGGAATTTTTTTAGGGAGTCCATATTTGTATCACCAGAAATCCATATTCCATCATCAAGAGAAAAAATATCATATTTTTAAAGACGGAATTGAGTATATTGTTAGAGCACAGCGCAAGAAGATGAAGTTATCTCTTGTGAATGCAAGACATATAAAAGGGCTTGTAAATTCTAGTAAGAATTTTGTGTTGTTGATGATTAAAGCAAATGATTCTACTGAATTTGAAGCTTTTTCAAGATGTGATTCTAAACTTAAGCATGACTTTGGTTGAAGTTGTTAAGATGTTTCAAGAACAAGAAGGTTTACCTCCAAAAAGGAGCATTCAACATGAGATACAATTGCAGTAGGATGTAACACTTCCAAACATTAGCATGTATAGAATGTTAGTTTTGGAGAATGCGGAGATCAAGAAGAAAATTATTGAGTTGCTTAACAAAGGGGTCATTAGGCCTACTACATCTCCTCATGGTTCTCTTATTGTTTTGGTTTCAAAGAAAGAAGGTACATGGCGCATGCATGTAGATTCTAGAGCTTTGAATAAGATCACAACAAAGAATCATTATCCTCTTCCTCACATTTATGATTTTCTAGGTTAGTTAAAGGATGTTTTTATTTCACCAAGTTAGATAGGAGAAGTGGTTATCATCAGATAGGAATTCTTTAAGGTGATATTTGGAAAAATACTTTCAAGGCAAAGCAAGGTTTGTTTGAATGGTTAGTTGTGCCTTTTGGGCTTTGTAATGCACTTGCAACATTCATGAGAGTTATGAATGATGTGTTGAGATCATTCCTTGATGATTTTGTCTTAGTCTACTTACATGATATTCTGATTTTTAGTAGGACTCGTGAAGAGAATTCCAAGCATGTGAAACAAGTTATAGATGTCTTCAAAAGGGAAAATTTGTAATTGAAGATGTCTAAATGTGAATTTGGGAAAGCCTCTTTAGTTTATTTGGGTCATATTGTAGGAGGGGGTGAATTGAAGATTGACCCCTCAAAAGGTGAAGTCATTGTGAATCGGCCTAAGCCCAATAATGTAACATAGGTTAGGAGATTTCTTGGATCAACCCAATATTGGAGAAATTTTATTGTTAATTTATCATCTATTGCAGCTCCATTACATGCTTTGACAAGTGTGAAACAAGTCTTTAAGTGGGGAGGCAAGCAACAGAAAGACTCCAACACTTTGAAAGATAAAATAAGTACAAAACTAGTACTATCACTTCTAGATCTTAACCAACCATTTGAAATTCCAACTGATGCAAGTGAATATGAAATGGTAGTAGGTTGATGCAGCGTGGTAAGTCTATTTTTATCATTATGAAACCTTACAATGCAATAATTAACTATCCAAGTTATGATAAAGAGTTGTATGCTTTGGTACAAAGCGCGAAGAAATGGAAGCATTATTTTATGGGTAAAGAAATGATTATTCATATTGACCATCAACCATTGCAATATTTACAATCACAAACCAAGCAACAACAAGCTAGACATCTTAGGTGGATGGGATTCCTGCAACTATTTAACTTGGTAATAAGTTATAAGAAAGGTATATACAAAAAAGATGTTGATATGTTATAAAGGCCTATTATTAGTGTATCTTTTATTCTTAAGCTTAACTCAATCATGCATGAAATCTATATTGAACTCAAGATGAAGATTTCAAAGATGTTTATGTAACTTTGTGTCAAGGAAATCATGTTGAGGAGTTGGATTATCATGTTCATAACACGTTGTTGTATCATCTTGGAAAGTTGTGTGTTCCACAAGGTGAAAGAGTCAATGCCATAAGGGAAGGTCACGCTTCTCTTATTTCTAGCCACTTTGGTGTATGAAAAATAATTGCTCAAATTCAAAGGTATTGTTAATGGCTTTGCATGAATGAAATTGTTTCAAAGTATGTAAAAGGATGCTACTAGCAATACAAGAAATATAAATTTGGGTTTATATACTCCACTTCCTATTCCTTCTGATCCTTGGGAAAGTATTTCCATGGATTTTGTTGGAGGACTACCTATGTCTAGGAGAGGTCATGATTATTGTTATGTTGTTGTGGATCGTTTCAGTAAAATGTGTGTGTTGATTCCTTGTAAGAAACAATTTACAATTGAACAAACAGAACACATGTTCTTCCAAAATGTATGGGTTTATTTTGGGTTACCCACTTCTATTATTTTTGTTCGAGAGTCTCAATTTGTTAGGAAGTTTTGGTCAAGTTTATGGGAACTCATAGACACCAAGTTGAAGAAGAGCATATAATTTCATCCACACATCGATGACTAGACAAAAGTAGTAAACAAAAAAGTAGTACATTTCCTTCGAGGATATTTTGGTAAGCATCCTAAGCTTTGGGATGAACATTTGCATTACATCCAACATTCTTACAATCATGCCAAGCATTCATCCACACAAGTATCTCCATTTGGATTTTGTTTGGGTTATTTGCAAAAGTGTCCTTTGGATTTCATATTTGGTAAGATATTGCTATAGATGAACATAGTGATTTGGACAAAGCCAAGCATTTCATTGAACAAATTCAGGTAATGCATCAAAGAGTACAAGAGAAGCTAGAGAAAAGTAGAGCCAAGTACAAAGGAAAACATGACAAGCATTGATTTGATCATGATTTCCATGTGGGAGATCAAGTTTGGTTGCATATTAGCAAGGAAAAACTTCAACTTAAAGGTAAAAATCTCAAACCACTCAAATATGGTCATTTAAAATTTTGGAGAAGATTGGTAACAATGCTTTCCAATTAGATTTTCCACCTTATATGCAAATTTATTCTGTTATGAATGTGGAAAAGTTGAGATTGTATGAGCCTCCAATGATTTATGATCATTAAAAGAATGTTTAGATTCCATCTATATAATATTTTTCTCCTGAATATTTACAAGAATTGCAACAAGACAATATTCTTGAAAGGAGGGTAAGAACTTCACTTAGAGGCAATGTGCGATATCTTTGAGTGGGGCTCAAAGATACTAATCCAAGCAAGGCAAAGTGGATAGAGATCAAGAAAGTGATGGAGTTGTACCCTCACCTAGTTGCTGAGTAAAACAAACTTTTGGTGGTCCAAAAGCTTCCAGTGGGGAGGAATGATCTAGGGGATAAAAAGTATACTCATAAATCAAGGTGATCAAAATTTCTCAAAACCAGTGCCAAATCATAGTGCTTGTCATTCTACTTCCAACAATGCTTGAATCGCCTCAATTTGACATTGTATGAGAAAGTTATTGTGTTATGAAGTTTTTGGAAAAAAAAAAAAAAAGTCAACTTGCAGGCTTGGTTGGGTTACTAACTGGGCAGGCTGTATAGTGACATGATGCTAACGTCAACAAGTTGACTAGGCTATATGGCAGACATGTGGAACAATTATGTGCTAACACATGTCTTGCTTGTACAGGTCATATTGCGAGTTGTGATTGGTTATTTTGTTTTGTGGTTGACCAATTAGGAGGTGACACATGGGCTAGTGAAAGGGCACCACATGGCCCTCAGGATTTGTGCCAAAATTTGAATGGGTCAACTCACAGGCCTCCATCGGATTTAACCCCATGACTTGTCAATTACAAACCAATCACCAAAATGTTGTACCAAACATATTTCTTATTAAATATAGTTGCAACATTATATTTGAATTTTAATTGTTGTCACATTGGGCGAGGGGGGTGGGGAACGTGGTCCTAACCCCCAGCTATATGACACCCATACAACCAAGCAACCATGCAGAGGGGGCAGACATGTGGCCTAGCTCTGAGCCATATGGTCTAACAATAAAACTGATGAAGGAGTTTGAATTTGAAATCAGACAGGAGGCCCAACCCCCAATCCCATTATAACACATGTAACCATGGGTGGGGCTTTCGAAGGCTTATGCTGGTGCGTAGACTTAGACTGCAACCACATGGAAATCGAGACAACTCGGAGTAGAGTGTTGGTGAGCGCATGGCCTTTGGCCCATGCCCTTGGCCATATGGTCTACCATATGACCAGACCGAGAGCCTAAGAAATCGACGCTCAAGCCTTACTGGCACATTTATCCATTCAACAATTTTCACCTCTTTCAGTGGAAATTTCACTGCTTCTGCACCAAATTGTTGCATGGAGGTTTTGTCTAGGGGGGACTTTGCTGCTTGGTTAGCTATTTTTTCCATTTTGTAGTACATATATCAGAGAAGGAACCAAGAGGCTTAACTTGGAAATTTTTCAGTCTTTTTGCGCTTAGGAAGAGACTACACAGGGATTTTTGGGCATTTTAGTCACAATGGAAACATTATTTTTGTGATTTAAGCAATGTAAACTTATGTAATTTCAGATTTTATCATATAATATAAAGGCCCAACATTGCATGCTATACCCTGAGACATAGCCCAGGGGGGTGAAATCCATCATCAAATTGTTGTTTTGTGATGTTGTTCATTGTCTATTTTCCTTTGTTTTAATCTGCAAAACTTAACTAAATTCATAAGTTTATGTGCTTTTACAATTTCGATCCATTTCCCATAAGACATAAACTAGCTTGTAAACTTTTCAAGTAACCTTCAAATTACTAATTACAAGTCATGGGCTTGTAGAAGTGGAAAACTACATTTGGTATTACTTAGAGTTGTATCATATGACCTTTTTTAGTTGAAAATGAAGTAAGTGATTATAGAAATAATTTTGTATCTATTGAGTAATTTTTCTTAAACTCAAAAGGTGCATGCTTGTTCCCTACAATGCCTCCTACAAAAGCATTTTCAGGGCCCATCGTCTAAGAGTCAAGCCAAGGCTACTACTTCAAATAAGGAAGTATTATTGACAACCCCTATCATCTCAACTACACCTTTGGAGGAGATTTCAACCATGGGAAAGGAAGGAAAGATGATACATCAATGACTTCTACATATTGGCTATCTTAGATTAAATTCTCAGAATGAGTGGCAAGTCATGTTGGTTTTCTTCGTTTTTTCAAACTAACGCTGGAATCTAATGTTGAGCTCTTCCAAAGGCTACGTGAAAAGATAAAATTTTATGCCAAAAAGCACTATATGCTAGAATATTGAGAGGTTGCAAAGCATTTTTTGTCAAGGTTTTTTTTTAGTTCATATATATGAGCCTTGGCTAGAGAGAAAATATCTAGGTGAAGGGTCTTTTTCTTAGTATAAAGGATTACTTAGACATATTCATGAATAACTCTCTATTATTGTTGATTATTCATTTGAGGAATCCAAATTTTATAATTTAAGGATAGATAAATAGGTCATAGATGGAGCAAATAACATCTAAGAAGTTGTCCCAAATGAATAAGATGAATTTTTATCTATGGATTCAAGTTTAAATCCAAAGGTTTTCTCTAACCCATCTTGATTCAAATCTTTGGAGAAGTGTGTGTAAATGGAGAAACAGATATGTTCATCTACTGGCATTGATTCCTTCATTGTTGAGTTACATGTTGATGAGCAACAATTGAAATTACCACTACGAGGATTAGAGGAGGATAAGGGGGATCCCATTCCTCGAATCTCAGGGTGATGCATCTCTACAAACCCTCACTCTAGATAGACCATCAATTTGACCTCATGATGGGTCAAGACTTCTTCAATGATGATCTCCAATCATATACGACTTTGTCATCGCTACTCTACTACTACATATAGGACTAAATTTTGAGAACGTAATCTGATAGTATGGATGATACTGTTGCAAAGGTAAAGAAAAACATCATTTCAAAAATTTTGTATATGTAAAGTTCCCATGTTTGTTGGAATTCTGACGACCTATTTCTAGGGAGTCAGAATTTCGATGGCTTATTTTTGGGGAGTCAAAATTTAGACGGTCTATATGGAGTCGGTATTCTGACAATAATTTAATGTATTATTAGATGAATAAATTGAATTAGTTGAACAAAATGATGACATTAATGATGATGCTAAAATGGTTGATCGTTACAAAGTAATTTTTGAACTGTATGACATAAATCTTGAGTTAGATGAAGAACAAGATTAATGATATTGAAGTGTTGTAATATACGATGTATGTGTTTATATGTTTTTCAGTTTCATATTTTTTCTCTTTCATTTAACTTAAACATTTTTTCATAGTAATTTTTGTATGTGCTTGATTCTTACTATGTTGCTTTTGAATAGTTTATAGTAGATAAATTGGGTAATGGGAGTATTGAGAGTGATGTAGGGTGGGGGAGAGGGGCCATATGAGCTTCCACCTTCACATTGTTGGCCTTGTTCAATAGAGATATTATACTTGAAACCAATAGAAGCTCATTATTTGCATCGATCTCAATATTGTTGTCACGGGAAATACAGGACATAATTTATTATATCTCACTTATGCTCCTGCTTCCAAAATTAAAGTATATGAGTCCCTATGAATGAAAAAATACCTATCTCAAGCTTATTGTTACCAATTGTCATCCTACCCTAGATAAGAACTAATCCAACGCTTAAAATCCACTAATAATTGGTATTTGAGTTGATTCCCTAATTAATTAACCCTGCACATAGTGACCTGTGAATGGGGCCAACGTTGATTTTTTTTTTTTTAATTTGCTCGTACAGATTTAAATTTAGCATGGCTATAGTAGATGCATGCATTTATGGTGTGGGAGAGTTTTGAGACACAAATATGACTCACTTAAATAATTCAACAATCTAGGGAGATCACCTAGATTTTTCCAATGTGCTTCACTGTAAATAAGGAGAAAGTGGTATTTGCAGAGATTTCTCAAATCTAAAAGTGTTATCAGTTGATTGTATAATTTGTTGTTTTGCATTATCTCTACTATCTGCAAGTTTCAATTAATTGATTTCGAGAGGGTTACAAAAGTCTCTTTAGCTCACCGTGGTGTGGCCTATCAATGGGGCCAACACTAAAACAAATTCAGTTTATTCTCGTATGCACTGAAATTTGACATGGATATGGTAGATGTATGCATTTATGATATGGGAGGGATTCGAGGCTCAAATCTAACTCACAGAAACAATTCAACAATTAAACGACAAAATTATAACATAAATGTGAAGGAGATGAAATTATTTATCACTATTTTCTAGTTGTGGG
>APFE031405047.1:0-15763 GCA_000404065.3 Pinus taeda | reverse complement strand
TTTTGACTCGTGGTATTGATCCAAGGTATCTTGACCAAAGTATTAACCCTAGGTATTTGGTCCAAGGTATTGCTTCTAAGTGGTTTTGGACCATGGTATTGAGTAAGGCCTAAGAATATAAAAGGAGGAGGAGATCATTAGGCAAACACACTCAAGAATTGAATATCTAATGAAGAGCAAGACCTAGAATACTGGTCATTGGGTTATGATGCATAGCTAGATCTGAATCAAGGAGGAACCTAAGCGCTTGAATAAGGATAAGTTCTATTGATGGGTCAAGATCTTAAGGCTTGAAGAGAAGTATCTTTATGTGGTTTTGATCTTTTATTTGAATAGTTGGAGCATGTCGTAATCTGTAAATTTGATGATCTGGGTATAACTAATGTCTGAATAGTTGTAAAGGTTAAATCATCTCTTACAGATCTATACGCAGGTTCATTACAGCAAGGGTGCATATACACGCTGGTTCAACATTTCAAAATAGCGTATACGCAGGTTTGTCTTGAGCAAAGTGCGTATGCACGTAGGTTCAACACGTTGAAGTAGTGTACACCTCATAAAATATGTTTTAGCTACTTCTGTTTGTTGTTGCAGTGTTTTGGGTTCTAGCTTGTGTTCTAGTTACTATTACTGTGTTCTGGTTACAGCCTTTAGAAAAGTGATTGTTTGATTCAGTTTTGGTTGCTACAAAGGAGATTGGTTGATGCAGATATATTTGATGGTTGATTGATGTTATTGATGGATCCAGTCTAAAAATTTATGAAACGTGGTCCCTTGAAGAAAAGAGAAGGTTGTAGCCTTTTGTAGGTCAGCACCTATGCACTAGTACATCAGCTAGCACAAGAGCTAAGGGAGTTGTACCTCCCTTCTAGGAGAAGCTAGAGAATGAGAGAAGGTTGTAGCCTTCTGCAGGTAGAAGCCTACGTACTCGTATAAGACTGCACCAGTACAGAAATATTGTAAAAAGAATTTTCTTATTAAAAGAAGATAGAGACGAATTGCAGGAGGTGGTTTTCACCCACATTGGGTTTCCACCTTATATCTTATGTTCTTCTGTGTGATTTTTTGCTTTGTTTTTACTGTACCTGGTTATTTTTATATGGTTATGATACATAGATTAAAGATCAACATCTGATGAATTAACTAAATTATAAGTCTGCAGGATATACACTAGTTTTCTTAACAACAATTGCATATATATGCAAGTTTCATTAACTGAAGTAGCGTATACAAATCTCATTATGAAAAGAAATATTATTGACTTGTTAATACTGATTCACCCCCCCTCTCAGTATTATTTCCAACAAGTGGGTCATATGAGTATCATTAAAAACATTACATTATAGGTACTAGGTGATGGTTTTATAAAAGATCATGTTTAGATGTGACTCCCTTATTGAGAGATGGTCATTTTGTCAAGATTGGTAGAAAGAAATTCATTCAAATGGATTATATTTTGGTGCATAGCACAAATCCAATTTATTTTTCCATAAAGGTAGTTGTACATGTCCATATTTATTATGAAAACTTGCATGTCTAATGATGAGCCATTGAAATTTTCATATACTATGGAAGTGTCTAATTGTTTAATAGAGGCTTTCATTGTTGGAACATTCTATTGGGCACTAATATTTGAAGGTTATGTGGATGTCATGAACAAAGGTCACTGTAATCTTAAAGGTGTGAATTTTTATCCACATGAAGTGGCTTACGAAAAAAACATTTTATTAATATGAACTAAAATTTGTGTGTGTGTGTGTATTAAATAATACATCGATATCAACAATGTTTGCTACATTATTTTATCTTATTTTTGTTGTAAGAATTGTTGATGCATTTTGTATTAAGAGATCTATTAAAAGGTGAGGAGTAAGCACTTGAAAGGGAGAATTTGGCCTCTCCATTTTATTTCTATGAATGATGACATGCACACCACTTTCTAAATTCATGTAATAAAATGTGATGATGTTGTTTTCATTACCAGTTTAGTTGCCTCTACACAATATGGAATGCACAATACATTACCATAATTGCAACCACAATGAGTATGTTTTCACAATATTTATCTTCTTTCCTACAAAGTTTTCAATCACATAATGTCTCTGAACATGATATGCATTGAATCTTGAGTGTAAGCCCCTTGCTCAAATGAATTTTTCATGGTTACTTTTGAACTTATTAAAATGCATTATGTACCTCACAAGATTGTGTAGAAGAAGAGGTCATTAGAGTTCATTGTAATCTAATCGAGCCATAAGGAGGTTGTTTTATATATATGATAAAACTTTCATAATAAATATCATTGAACTCTAGGTTCAAGTGATCATACTCAACCTCCTGGTAAATAGAGTGTTGGAAAAACATTTAGATTTCACTATTTATATAATATCATACAACCTCATGTGATAACTGCACCTTTCATTTATATATGTATATACTGTTTGGCATAGTTTGTGTGTATATATATATACCCACAATTTTTCATGCCAAGGCATAATTCATCTTCCTACGAGTTTCATACTCAAAACCGGCGAGACTCAAATAGTGATAAATTTTTAGCCTCGGAACCCAAATGGCCTAAAGTCCTTACTTCACATTTGATCCCCTATAATTGTGAGATGAACCCACCTAGAATAAGGTCCTTGCTCTGTGTTTGATCCCCTGTAATTGTGATATGAACACACCTAGCCTAAGGTCCTTGCTTTGCGTTCGTGCAATTGTAAGATGATACCTATGAAATTCAGTGCCCGTGAGATTTATTGCTTTGCTGGAGAAAAAAGAATCACAAAGGAAGGAAAAAATAATCTATACTCAAAGTGTCTTTTGAGACTCCAAGGTTCCTAGAATGCAGAACTGGAAAAAACCTATTCTCCGGGGAATCACCAAGTTGTGGCCTAACCAAAGTAACACCTTATATTTTGGTTTGACAAAATCAGTCACAAAATATGGAGCAGGGAATTTGTGAGCCTTTACCCAAAGATACAACAACTGAAGAGATCCTTGCTTTGTGTTCAATCCCCTAAAATCGTGATATGAAGAGGCTTAATTACACATACCCATTCGAGCATCACATTAGAGGAGACACCAAAAGGTTGTGAGGAAAATGATAATGTCAATGATACCCTGGAATTTCCATGAATACTTTGATACTAATTTTGTTTAATTGAAATTTGGCTATGATTACAGTCTCTAGTAAAAGAATCCTTTATGCCTTTACCATACACTCTTTATGCATTTACCCTATGATTGTGATTATAGTCTCTCGTAAAATAACCCTTTATGTCATTACCATTATCTTGTAGCTTTAGTGGGTCTTGGTTTTATCTCCTTGTGATCGAATAATCCAGATCCTAGACATATCCATATCACCCTACTCTTATTGCAATTAGCCCCAAAACCCTAGACCAAATTCCCATTGAAAATTCAAATTTGTATTTAACAGATATCTAGGAGCTTGAGAAAAGTTGCAAAACTTGGATCCTCCTAAACCTTAGAATTACGAAGAGAGGTAGATGACAATGATTTCTATTTTAACATCACAAAGTTGAACCATAATTATATAATCTTAGGTTCCGTTAACATTAAGGCTTGGTTTTTTGCCATAGTCACGTTGTTAATTTCCAATTAATTGCAGGTGCTAAGGTGATTAATGAGGTTTGTGAAATGCACGATTAATTTGAGCGTAAACAAATATTTTCTCAACAAGGACATTCACCCTTTAATTTTCTTGATATCCTCCATCCCTCCTTCTGCCTCCTCTCCTCTTGCTTCATGGTGTATTCCACTTTCCAAATTCCACAAATTCAAATTTAATAGTGCCTCTAAAGAAACCCTGAATGTGTGGGATTTGGAGGGGTTTTCAAGGACCTGTTGAAGCCCCGAAAATAAGATCTTCAACAATGGGGGTAACCACTCGGTCTGAACCTTGAAAGCAACTCCTTTTCAGTTTGGAATAGTGGCTCCGATTGGGGGTAATGGGACTAGTTTCCCAATTTGTTTATGATGGTATACTGAGGGGATGATGTTTTTCTCTTTTGAAAGGTTTATGGGGAGAATGATTTATTCTAAGTCTAATCTAACATGTGCAATTTTATTCTAATGAAGGAAACATCTAATTTAAACTATCCCAGGAGTAACACTTTGTTTATGCAATCTAGAATAATTTCCAACAACAATTGGTAATACAAATCATTCAATTACTATGAGAAAATAATACGTTAAAGATGATTGTTTTGTATAAGAAATTAGCTGAAACAATTATGATAAACACATCAATAATAAGTCATTCATATACTTGACATAAAGGAATAGTTATCATCGTACAAAAGTGAAAAAATGACAACTGAACATTCAGGTTTCCATATGTAAACAACTGAGAATAATGTATTACTTGGCACATAAGCAAAAAGTATTAAAAGATAAAATTACCATTGATAATAGGTCATGCTCATGAGCTTTGGCAATTTAGATTTATCTTCAAATAATTCAATATCCACTAAGAGTACAAAAGTGCATTTCAGTAGCATACATTAAACACAGATATAAATAAATCTCTTTCCATTCATTTATCAAAACCTCCTCAGAGGGTACAAAAGTGCATGTTCTGAAGAATTGTTTTTGACAAATTTTTGGACCCCTCTCTAAATGCATCAGAGGGGTTTAAATACTACTAACTAAAGACTAAAAATAGTTATTACAAAAATGTAGGAGGAGGTTTGAATGACCGTCCTCATTCAAAGAAAAAATAAACTGAATTTAAACTAACATTGTATCTATGATCAATTATGCATTTGTTCCCTTAAATTGCAAATGTCCAACATTGGCTTCAGGAGTGTCAATTGAACGACCTCGGATTTCAATTGACCTGCAAAAACGGAATCAACAAGTGTTGGAGCTATCTTCTTGGCGGAGGTTGTGAGGCACTTCAGAGTCATACATTGACTGTGTGGTTTTACCAAATGCTGCCAGTAGGTGTCCCAATTTAACTTTGTTATCCGCTTAATTGACTCTGCTTTTTCTTCTGTTATCTATTTCTAACTTGTTTGCAATTGCTATGCCTTTGGAAGGGATCCTGGAGTGGTTTTTGATATTATATTGGCTCTATGCAGATTTTCATTGATACAATCAATGATATTGCTTGCTGCTATCACTGCTTCCTCCACTGCTTGTTCTGCTTCTTTGAGCTATGCATCCCATTTATCAAATAGCATTTCTTTGTGGGATGCATCTATCTTGGGCAATCCTACTTTCTTTCCTTCCTCTGATTCTTGCCAACTCAAAAAATTCGGACACTTTCTTATAAATCAAGTCATAATCAAGTTGTAAGTCTACGACTTGATTTGTAAGATTGTCACTTTTCTCGCAGTGGGAATTCCATTGCGATATTCTTTGGCAAAGCATTTCTTGCTATTGCAAGAGTTGGCAGTTCAGGGCAAGGGCTTCTGTGACAAATTCTTCAATTTTAGAGTCATCCTTGTGCAGCTCTATTGTGGCCTGTAACTACTATTCTTTTCCAGCCAGACTATTTTGATAACACAACTGCATTTGCTAGAAGTCCTTCTCCTCTGCTTCCGGGCTGACACTGGCCTACTATAGCTTGTGCTACAAAAATAGGATTTTATCCTCTCTATCTTTAAGTAACATTTGAACTTTAGATTCTTTATCAATTGTAGCAGAAGCATAAGCTCCTGCAATTTGAGAGAGTCTGGTCAGGTTCTCTGATGGATCAGTAGTTGGGTCTTGCCAAAGGACGTCCAAAGGCTCTGCTTTAGGTGAGAGCACACCGTCTATTTTTCGCTTCTTTCTTTGTCTCTTGACAATAGCTTTGTGTTGTGGACTGTAAAACACATCCAGAGGAGGGATCTCCTCTATTTTCAGTATAATTTTGAGATGAAGGAGCTACAGGAATGTGCTCTATTTCTGGAGTATTAACAAACCCTTGAATTATCATTTCTATGGTTGTCAGTACTGGATTCCTTGATGTCTCTATGTTCTACTTCTCTGTGGTAATTAGATCATTGAAGTTTTCCCATTCCTTCTCCAGATCTATTATTAACGGCTTTGTTGGCTTTGTGAGGGGAGTAGGAGTCTCAACATGTTTGGGAGGTAAAACTTGCTACTCAGGATTCTCCTTGGACTGGGTTGTATCTCTGGCTGATCCTTCGCTTTTGTTGTGTTCGCTCCCTGACCATTTAGACCTTTCAGCCGATTCTCTTTCAGACTTCGATTTGGATTTTCCTTGTCCCGAGCTTCCACTTATGCTAATGCTGGGTGTGGGCTCCCTTATTGGTTCTATATGCAATTTGTCCAATGGGACATTTGCTAATATCCATTCTCTATAGAGATTAAACTCTTGGAGTTCTACTGGAATAAACTGAATTTGGGCCAGATGTAAGATTTCTCTAAGTGAGCTTTTCTGCTGAAAAACATCGTCAAGAAGATCATCCTCTTTAGTGAACACTTTTATTTTGACTGTCATTGTCAAATTCTTTATAACATCAAAGGGATCATATTGTCTCCCTGGGAACTTAGGTAGCCGTAGACACAACATGTTATCTACTTCCTTGAAAGCATTACCTAAATTGAGCAATGAAAAATCCCCATAGACCACAGGGAATTACGGCCAAATGGCCTTCTTCTTATCCTTGAGTTCTTTGCTCATCCCCCCAACACCACAAGTCTGGTAGGCTATCTCTCGGGCCATAAGTTTGTCAGGAACATACAAAGGAAGCACATGAGGCGATTAAATGCTCCCAAATACCCTAATGTAGTTGAATAATTCTTCCCCAAACCACCTTCCCACAGGGAGAATGTCAATTTCAGCTTTTGGGGAGAATCTTGGGGCGTCTATGTTATATAACATCTTATGAATGGGTAGCATTATTCCATGACAAATTTTATAGAAATGTGGGATGAAATTGGATTCCCATAGCTCCTTATGGTAGACTTGAATAGGTAGCAGGTTCTGTACTATCCATCTCCATCCCATAATGGGAAAATCAGATACAAAACAAGTAGCATCCATGACGTAGGTAGCTAGAAAGAAGGGAGGGTAAAACCTCTGAGCAAAACTTCTTTTACTTCAATAATTCAGAATGGCAGAAGCTAAATTATCAGAAAATATTTGGGCCCAATCCATTATGGTGGCATTGATGGTCACATCCAATAAAGGTAACCACTCAGACGAAAACTTATTGATATCAGGCTTTCCGAATCGTCTACACAAAATTGCAGCAACAAAACAATAGGGAGAAGAGAAAGGTCTAGTGGCGTACATACCATTTTTATCCTTCTTTAATGGCTCCTCCTTCGCTAACCAGTTTTTAGTGCATTATGCCAAACCTTCATTCTCTTTGGTGAATTTTTCCAGGAACTGTTTGTTATAGCTATCCTGAGTTTCTGGCAAGTGATACATGCACCTTAAATTTTGTGGGGTAAATGACCCCATGACCTCCTGGTTTCATGTCTTGAATTGCATGTCGAATATATTAGCATGGTCTATCAGCCATTTTACCATATCCGTGTAAGGAAGTATCTTCGGCCTCACTGTGACACGGTGCAGAAACTAGCATGCAAGCTCTGTTAGTGATGCTTCAGATGATCCACAACCATCTACCGTAACTGTAACCTCCATGACTCTCAGGTTTTCTTCTTCTAGTAGTTGATACATGCCTTCCCAAGTAGATATCCCTACTTCCCTGGTACAAGTGGTGTCTGTGAATAGTGGAGTCATCTCTGATTTTTCAGATACCAGAGCTTTTCCTTTCTTTCCCATTACGTTCTGCGTACTGCTCCAGCAATTCACAAGTAGAGAATGAAAACACAATAAGGAAGATAATGAATAATGATCGATAATAAGGTGACAAGAAAGCCTTTAATTTTAAAATCATATCAAAGATATCACCCTGTGTGAGATAGTCCTTTTGACCAGATCTAAATTATTTCTCATAAATAACCATCAATGAACCGTTAAGTTGACATTAATGCCCATAACTCAGCATCGAATGATGGGAAATACTTTATGAAACTGTAAGCCCTTAGATCTGTGATGAAGCGATTTTTTGATTTGCTTCGCAATATCATAGATCGAAATATCGCAAAACCTATCTTCGTTATAAGTGGTCTGTTTCATCGTGGAATTGTGAGATGCGATTTGCGAGAGACTTTATCACATTTTGCAATTTCTTGGCGTTTGTATTAAGGAACGGTGATATATGGAATTTGCAATATGCGATGAGTTTGTGGGGCATGCAATCTCGTTTCATCGCTTTTTCGCATTTTCAAGAGTCTCTTTGAAACGTATGCCCCCCATTACCTTTTGCGATGTGATGTTTATCATTAAGAGAATGAGCTTATTAAGACTTATCCTAATACTCAAGACTTTGCGTTTGCGAATGTTTTCCTAGCTTTTATGACTATATTGCATTCTTTATAGAGAATCTTAATACTTTATAATTTTATGCACATAAAGCAAGGAAAGATAGGAATCTTATTTTTTTGAAAGTCTTGTTTTAATAGCATGTTTTATTAAGAACAAAAGGAAATGTTAAATGCTTAAGTTTTTTATTTTTTGAGAAGGGTCCCAATTTTTAAATGTTGTGGTGAACACTTAAAATAGGGGGGTTGTTGATGGCTATAATAGGACCCCATGCCCATATTGTCTTCTTGTATGTGGTTTGTTTTATTTTTGTGAATTTTATGAAAATTCTAGAAGGATATTTTCATTCCTTATATCCTTTGCTTGAATAGAGATAAGAAGTGTGCATGATGGTATTCAAATGAGAGAAATTACTACTCTTCAACTTAGAGAATGTTTCATTTTGGACTTAGATCATGCTCTTATGCCACAAATACTTTTCATTCATTGGAAGCTTTGATCTTAGACACTAAATTTAGGACTTGAATATTTTATAACTTTGACCTTTGTTCTCCATGGATGCTTCGATTTGTTCTTGGATGATAACTTAGATAGTGACTTTTCTCTAATTCCAAAACTTCTTGTAGCTTCAAGATTTCCTTCACTAGTCTATCCATAGGATTCCTTTTGACTGTCCTAAAACCATCCTCAAATCATAGAAAACATAGTGCCATAATAGATCGCGTACCCATAGAGAGAAGGCATTATAGGAGGCTCGTATTCCACAAAAAGTATACTTCCATAGAAGCTCATAAATCATACAAGATTGTAGCCTCAATAATTCATATTCCATAGAAAGATATAGACTCAAACATATTTGAATTTCTTCATCACAAAAGATTCACAAATTGCTTATGAAATGGACGAATAATAACACCAATATATAATGGTTTCCTCATCTGAAAGGGTGCCTCTAAGCATTGCGCTGACCTATCTTCTAGAGGGACAACTTGGTAAACTTGGGGACAAAAATATACTTTTAAAAATTCAAATTTATTTTTATTTTAAAATGTCCAAATGGTACATGACAAAATAAATTCTCTTTTGATTCAAAAATGAATTATTTTGACTCTCAACATTTAAAAATATGCTTTAGAAATTCATTAATGACTCAAGTATACATTATGAAAGTTGACCATAACTAAAAAAGTCAACACATAAAAATGTCTAGAACAAAAAATTCTAAATGTCCATCAAAATATTCTTTTATAAGTCACCTCATTCATATTATATGAACAAAAAATATATAATTTAATATTCATAAAATATATAATTTAGTGCAATTCATACATACAGTTAATGTGGTTAGTACCTAGTGTTAGTAGACAATGGTATGGTCAACCTTGAGCTGATCAACATCAATAGCCTTGATATTTATCACATAATCCATAACAATTTCTTCGTGTTATCCTTTTCATCTTCTTCTCCTTAGAATTATCTACTAGCATATCCTACTTCACAGAGCTAGTGAAGCACATTCATAAAGAGGATCACATACCAATGTTGTTTAACATAAATTTGGAAATATTTTATTTACTTGATGCATATTGACTTACAACAAACCAGTATTCAAAGTGGGGAAACTCTCAAGATAAATTAACTTTCAACTTTTCAAGTTTCATTTGATGTAAGGTCTATTATGTTAAAGTTAATGGAGAAATGTAATTTTGGAGTGAGTTAGTTCATTAGTTACATGTGAGACTTAGATTAGGAATTTGTTCCTATTTTATAGATGGTTATTCTAACCTCCCTATTTGCTTGTAAATTATTTATTCATGGAGATTAATGATGAATTGTTGAGTGTTCTGCCAAAGGAAGTCTCCAGGAGAAGCCCTCACGTGAGCATTGCTTAGTTTGATGAATAAACTCCGTGTCTTCCATTTTTAATATGGTATCAGAGCTCCAGGGTTGAGTGATGTAAAGTTAGAGTGCTTTGGTGATTGAGTGAGTGCCTTGAATAGGATTGTGGCCGTGAGAGGTGCAAAGAAGGTTTAGTGAGGAGGTGAAGCACAGAGAAATTCTCCAGAAAGACTTTCTTTGCTTGATCATCACTCTTTTTGGCTCAGAAAACACACTTTCAATTTTTGACTAGTGCCTTTCGTGCATAGAAATTAATGCGTTGCTCCATTGACTGAAAACACATTGTGCATTTGGAGTTTTTCGATGTGTGTTACTCTACAGCCAGATCTAATGTGTGGTTGTTCAAGTGTGTTTTTGTGGGAGCCAGATCTAGTGGATGTTGCTTGATAAGTGAATTGAGATTTGTTGTTTTAAAAAAGAGATACGATGCTCGATGAAACCACTGCGTGCTAGTGTGGATTGAGGTACTGCTCTGCGTTTCTTTTGAATCCTGGAGAAGCGGCATGGAGATTGTTGAACAGAGAGATGACCTGTGTGTTGCGGCAAAGGTTGATAAACTGTTACGTTGAGGGGCCTAAGATCGCATTGCAGCAGTGGGTTTGCAGATCGTGGGTGATGGAGTGATAAGATTGAAGGTCGTTATAATGAAGTTAAGGTTGCTCACGGTGGTCGATGAGATCCTCGATAGTGGTGGTCATTGAGATTGTAGAAGGAGCGTGGTTGAGAAGCAGCGTGATCGAGTGGTGTGGAGGTTGCTCAGAGGGCATTGTTGGTGCCTTGTTCAGTAGCAGTTGTCATGCACATTCGACTGATTTTTTTAAAGAGATTCTTTCTTTACAAATCCGAATACCCAAATGTGATGAAAGGTCGCAACAACAAGCAAGGTGCTCTACTAACATTTGGGCAGAAGCGTGAAGACTGTCTTGGTTTTTTTGAAGGGTATGGTATCTGATCGTTGTTTTTTATTCAATCGAAAAGTAATTTCTTGAGAGGTGATTATTGTTTTTTACTGTCTCATTTTTTTTTGAAGGGTATGGTATGTGATTGTTGTTTTTTATTCAATGGAAGAATAATTTCTTGAGAGGTGATTATTTTTTTGGGGGCACATTAAAAAATGGGGTTATAATATTTTGTTTTTTGAAAACATGTTGGGTGCATTTGATAAATTTTGGTTATATATGTAAAGAAAAATTAGTCACATTTTAAAGAAAGGAGGGTTTCTATTAAAAAAAATAAGGGGATCGTGCTTTTTTGCATCCAATTAAAGGAATTTCTTTATTAAGAGAGCACCCATCTTTTTTAAATTTCTCCTTGGATTTAGAGATAGATCTCTCTTTTAATTGCTAGAGGTCAATTTTTTTTCTTGAGAGAGAACTGTCAAGATGAATAACTAGATGGTAAAGGCATATCTGAACGAGAGCAATAAGCTCGACGGTTCCAATTACTCTAATTGGAAATTTAAGTTACAAACCCTGTTGGAGGGGAAAAACGCATGGATGATTGCAAACAGTGACAAGTTGAAGCTAACCCTAGCTACAGATGGAAGAACAACAACAATATAGTACTGGGAAAAGAGGGAGAACAAAATAAAAGTATTGTTAAAATTGTCAGTAAACGACTGTATTATCCCTCACATTTATGAATGTAAATTAGCAAACGACATCTGGAAAACCCTAAAGGACCTCTAAGAGATCAAAAACACTAATCGCCTATGTTTTTTGAAAATCAATAACCTCTCTATAAAAATGGACAAGAATGAATCAATGGTTGCATTCATCTCTCGAATCAAGGAGCTCAGAGACAATTTGGGCGACATAGGAGGGATAGTGTGTCATTCACGGATTTGGTCACAATTACCATGAATGGTATGACTAATGACTATCAGATGTTTATCACAGGTTTGAATGTGAGAGAGAAAGCCCCCAATTTCGAAGAATTGATAGGAATCCTGATGCAAGAGGAAGAGAGGCGGATGACTTTGAAACCCAAAGTTCAGATCTTGCTCTAATGGTGAAGAAGAAGCCCTTCATAGGAAAGTAAATGTAGGATAGAAAGGCAGATGTACACCACAGAGAAAACCACCTCAAGGTATGTCTTCAAACAAAAGTGACTAGGACACAAATGTTTTTATTGTGGTAGATTTGGTCACATAGCTAAAAACTGTCAGAAGAAGAAGTTTGGTGAAGGTCGCCATAGACATAAGAAGCATGTAGGACATTTTGTTGATGAAGATCAGAATCATAATCTCAAATTGTTTGTATCAAAGATTGCGTTTTCTGTTGAGGATGATGAACTAGAATCTTGGTTTGTGGACTCAGGAGCTTCCACTCACATGACAGATAACAGACATTGGTTTGAGAATTCTAAAGAAACCAGTAGTGGTGCAAATATCTACCTTGGTGAGCTTCCACTCACATGATAGGTAACAGACATTGGTTTGATAATTTTAAAGAAACCATTAGTTGTGCAAATATCTACCTTGGTGATGATAGAGGGTACCAAATCAAAGGGTATGGTAATGTTCTTGTCATTTTTCCTGATGGAAATATTAGACATATTCAAAATATAATGTATGTACTCGGAATAAAAAATAACATGATCTATGTTTTTATGATAACAAATCAGAACCTTAAGGTAGAGTTTTTAAAGTCTTATTGTGTTATTAAAGATTTGTTGGATCGTATGAAGTCGATTGAATAAGGTATTTAAGTGGGAGGATTGTATAAGATAAATGTAAGAAGCGCACCACACCAAGCCTTGACTTCATCAGTTATGACTACGAAAGACTTATGGCATCAAATATTTGGTCATATCAACTTCAATGACTTGCTACTACTTCAAAAACAAGGTATGGTTAATGGCCTTCCTATTTTAAAGAATGTTCATGTTTATTGTGAAGCATGTGCTCCTGGGAAGATGCATAGGGATGAGTTTCCTGCAAATGTATGTGTAAAGAAGATAGATATACTAGAGCTTGTGCACATTGATTTTTGTGGGACGATGCAAATGAGGTCATTAGGAGGTGCCTATTATTTCCTATTATTTGTTGATGATTGCATGATATTTACTTCGGTATATTTTCTCATAAATAAGAGTCATACTTTTGAATATTTTAAAGAGTTCATAAGCATGATTGAAAAACAGGCAGGAAAGTTCATCAAAATTCTTCGCTTAGATCAAGGGGGAGAATACAAGAAGGGTGGTTTCATCAAATATTGCAAGGACCATGTGATAGTTTAGCAGTTCATAGTACCCCACACTCCTCAATAGAACGGGGTTGGAGGGAGGAAGAAGAGAGCCCTTGTGGAGTGCGCTCAAAGAATGTTAAAAGGTAAGAATTTGTCTAATGGCTTTGGGGCAGGACCAATAAATATTGTAGTATATTTGAAGAATAGAAGTCCAAAAAAGAGTCTTGATTTTAAAAATCCATTCGAAGATTTATTAGGTTTTAAGCCTATAGTTAATTATTTAAGAGTTTTTGGCTTCAAAGCTTTTTCTCATGTTTCAAAAGAGGGTAGGAAGAAAATAGATTCAAAGCCCAGTGCATTTTTGTTGGGTACCACACAGCGTTTAAAACTTATAAATTGTTTAATATCTCTACTCATAAATTGTTTTCAAGTAGAGATGTGGTATTCCATGAGTAGGTTGATGATGGAAACCATGAAAAAAGCAATGAAGATTGGAACATACCTTTGCTGGTAGAAGATGGAAGTGATGATAGGGATAACCATGAGCAGCAGCAGCAACAACAACAATAGAAATAGCAGCAGCAGAAAAAGGATGATGTGGATGGTACAGATGTAGGTAGCAGGCCAAGTCAACCAAGGGATGATCGGAACAGATTTGAAGCTAGTCCACCACTCCAGAGATCACATAGGAAAAGTTAGTTGCCAACAAGATATAGGGATCATGCTCTTATAACTAGTATGTTAAATGTTATTGAACCCTGTAATTATAGAGAAGCAAGTCAATATAGTGAATGGAGGGCAACCATGGAAGAGGAATATGAATCAATACTTAAAAAAAAAAACTTGGGATCTAGTTGAACTACCTGAAGGCAAACAACCCATAGGTTGCAAATGGTATACAAGCCTAAATTTAAAGCAGATGGGAGCATAGACAAATATAAAGCTACGTTTATTGCAAAGGGGTACTTGTAGAAAGAAGGCATAGACTATGAGGAAACCTTCACCCCTGTAGCTAAATTAAACACAATCATAATGCTAATTGCCTTAGCTACCAAACATCATTGCATGATACACCAGCTAGATATGAAATCTGCATTCTTAAATGGAGAATTAAAAGAAGAAGTGTATTTAATGGAACCTAAAGGGTTTGTTAAATAGGGGAAGGAACATTTAGTATGTATATTGAAGAAATCATTGTATGGACTAAAACAGGCACCCAGGTCGTGGTATGATAAAATTGATTCATTTTTCCTACAACATAGTTATATAAGAAGCAAGGATGACCCTAATATGTATATTGTGTTTGATGAAAAGGGGCAATGTTTTTTTTTTATTTCTGTATATGTAGATGATTTTATCATTATAGGAAATGTTGATGAACTCATTAAATAAATCGAAGAACAGATGTCATAGGTTTTTGAGACGAAAGGTCTCAGAGAGTTACACTATTTCTGGGTTTGGAAGTGTGGAGGGATTTTGGCCAGACTTTTTTGTCGTAGGTAAAGTATGTCAGGATCCTATTGAATAAGTTCAGAATGTGTCAGTGCAAAGTAGCATAAGTGCCTTTGCAACTGAATACCAAACTTCAGAATAATGATGGTTCAAAGGAGGTCGATGCAACACTGTATAAACAGTTGGTTGGAAGTCTAATTTACTTGACTACAACTAGGCCATATTTGCTTTTGCAGTCAGTGTACTGAGCCAATTCATGTCAAATCCTCTTGAGAATCATTAGGCTGCAACAAAAGGCGTCTTAACGTATCTTCAAGGATCCTAAGACTTTGGTATTAAATATATTGATTCGTTTGATGCTAGATTGACAGATTTCTCAAAATCAGATTGGGTCGGAAATCTAGATGATTGACAATCGATAAGAGGTTATGCATTCAGCATTGGGTCCTGGGTCATTGCATGGAGAAGCAAGAAGAAGAACATTGTATCCTTGTCTTTAGTAGAAGTAGAGTATCAAGCAACGTGGGAAGCAACATGTGAGGCAGTTTGGTTTAGGAGACTTCTCCAGGATGCAAACAATATAGTGTTTCATAAAAACACAAACCATATTGATACAAAGTTTCACTTTGTTAGGGAGAAGGTTTAGTCAAAGGAAATCCATATTGAATATTGTAATACTTGTGACAATGTTGTAGATATTTTTACTAAGCCTCTTGGAAGACTTAAATTTGAGTTATTTAGGGTGATGTTAGGAGTGCTAGTGAACCATTTCTCCATTAAGGGGGAGTGTTAAAATTAATGGAGAAATGTAATCTTGGAGTGAGTCATTTCATTAAATATAATTTTT
>APFE031405042.1:15086-45815 GCA_000404065.3 Pinus taeda | reverse complement strand
AAATCTGCTTCCTACTAAACCAGGATATTATTGTTGACCCCAAGATAAAGCAACACCTCCATGTCTCGAGGTGTTGTTTTATCTCAAACCTGTGACTAACCTCAATGAACCTGTCAGGCCAAGAGGTAACTCTTCAAATCAATTGTGCTTATTCATTAAGATTATTGATGGTTAATATACATGAGGGAGTGACTCCTGGGTTTCACCTCCCGATGACTCTTCGTTTTTCATTATTTACTATTTACATTATTTACAAGTGTTCACCCAATCCCCATGATTAGGTGTCAACATTCCCCCTCCCCCCTTAATCTGAAGGGATGTTGGTGAGTCCGAACATCATTATGAATATTTCAAGCTTTTCTCTTCCAAGCGCTTTGGTGAAGATGTCTGCAATCTGCTCATTAGTGGAACAATGGTGTAGATGGATTGTCTTGGCCTCAACATGATGTCGAATCAGATGGTATTTTGTATTGATGTGCTTCATTCGATCATAGAACTTTGGGTTCTTGGCCAACTTTATTGCAGAGGTGTTGTCAATCATGAGTGGAGTTTAATGTACTTGTTTTACCTGCAAATCTTCCAGAATTTTCCTAAGCCACACAATTTCTTTTGTTGCCTTAGCTGCTACCACATATTTTGCCTTTGTTGTGGAATCTGCTGGAACTGATTGTTTGTGTGATCTCCAGGATACAGCTCCTGATCCAAGACTCATAGCATAACCAGAAGTAAATACCCAGTTTCTTTGTCTCCATCGAAGTCTGAATCAGAGTATCCAATCAAGTTGGTTGTTGAAGTCGCCCACCTGCGTATACTTGAGTCCAGAGTCTTGAGTTCCCTTCAAGTACTTTAGAACTCTTTTTGCAGCAGACCAATGTCCCTCACAAGGCTTTTGCATAACCCTGGAGAGAATTCCAATAGCAAACGAAATGTCTGGTCTGGTAGTACCATAGTAGTTAGGCAGTTGACACTTCCTACAAGATGTTTATACTTTGTTGCATCAAATTCTTTTCCTTCAATGGATGTGAGCTTTAAGTTTTGTTCCATTGGAGTAGTTAGAGAAAAGAATATAGACTTCGAATGTTGAGTTACTTCAATACCAAGATTGTAGTGAACATAGCCCAAGTCAGTCATTTCAAAACCTTTCCTCAATTCCTTCTTTATGGATGCAACGTAGCTCTCATTGTTCCCTGTCATCAAAAGATCATCTACATATACCATAAGATATACCACTGTTTTGCCAACTTTTTTGACAAACAAAGTTGCATCATCAAGATCATAATGTTTGAAGTTGAGTTTCAGAAGATGCTCAGTTAATTTTTCATACCAAGCTTGCGGTGCTTGCTTGAGGCCATACAAGGATTTCACAAGTTTGCATATTTTATGTTCATGTCCCTTCACAGCAAATCCTTCAGGCTGGGACATAACAACATTCTCTTTCAAATCTCCATTCAAGAAAGCAGTTTTTACATCCATTTGATGGACTTTCCAACCGTTTTGAGCTGCTAGGGAAAAGAGTGTCCGAATGGTAGCCCATTTTGCTGTGGGGGCAAAAGTCTCCTCATAATCGACCCCTTCCTTCTGTGCCAAAAACCTTTTGCCACAAGCTTGGCTTTGGCTTGTATTATACTTGTTCTTGTAGACCCACTTGCAGCCAATTGGTTTGGTTTCCAATGGAGGATCAACGAACTTCTAAGTGTCACTCTTTATCAAGGCATCATACTCTTTTTGCATCGCCTTTTTCCATTCATCATGAGAAGTGACTGCTTTGAATGAAGTTGGTTCAAAATATGTAGACAAATTCAGTTCACAATCATACGAAACATCCATATCAACAGGTGAATCAGAATCATCTACATCACCTCCATTTTGCCTGTTGAATTTCTTCTTCTTGTCTTTCTAACTTCATGAAGATGAACACTTTCAAGTGTCTTTGTCAGCCACTTTGGAGGACCTTTCTAAGATGGTCCAGGCTGCTCAATTGATTGAGTTGGGACTGAATCAAGATTGAGTCTCCCAATTCTGTCAATCACATCACTCAAAGTATCATCAGTGGTTGGAGTTTCATGTGGGGGAGAGAATGCTTCAGAAGAAGATTCCACAGATTGATCCAGTAAAGGAATCCCCCCTTCAAGATGTGGAATCTGATTATCAAATTCTTGAAATGATTTTGCATGTCCGAATCTATCCAAGCGATCAAGTTGCCGCTCAACAACAATGTTGCAAAAATCATTATCGGGATTAAATCGGCGAGGGGAAAAAATCGAAAAAATATAAATAATAATAATAATAATTAAAATTAAAGACTAAAAAAAAAAAAAAATATATATATTAATATATATATTATATATTATTATATATATTATATATTCATTTTTTCAATTTTTTTAATATTTAAAGCATCTACAACATAAAATAAATACATTGACACATAAATATGATAAAAGAACTAATATATAAGATGTGTAATATCATTTCTAGTGCTACATCACACATAACATGGAATCATGTCCTGAATAGTAAGTCCTGACTCCTGAGTCCCAACTCAGCCTCAAAATATCAACAAAAAATATAATAATGTATCTCATATCATGAGTTACAATGTCATATACAATGAAATGAACCAAATAACTAATACTATTGATTTCCTCTGCCCCTCTTGTGATAAAATACAATAACTTTCCCTTTCCCTCTAGATGTAGATGTCGGTGGAGTTGGCAGTGGAATCTGTTGTGCTCTAGAAGCTGAAGAACTAGGAGCAATAGGAGGTAGACCCATCCTCTACTGGTGGTAGGGGTAGCCTGGGTAAGTGGTGTCACCTCCTCCTGTTGCTCCTCTTCCTCCTCCCCCTCTATGCTTTCCACTACCTCCTGCTCTAACCAATCATCGACAGACTCCATGAGAGGCCTCTCGGCCTCAACCCTCCATGCAACAATGGTGTCAATCCCTTCCAATGAGATGGCCTCCATATCAGGTATCCTCTCAAGTTGCTTCACCCACAATCGAAGATTGTGGTAGACGTAGACCATGTCATTGAGTCGTTGGGTCTCCAATCTGTACAAAGATCATAAAATAATAATTATAAAAAAAATATTATTTAATGAATTCAAAAAATTAACTGGAAATTTGGAATATTTTAAGTTTTAAATTTAACATGTTGCGCTTCTTGTTGTGTATTTTTTCAAATACACTCCAATTGCACTCGCATCCTAAGGAGCTACATGTTTGGCTAAGGATTCGAATGGCAAGCTTTCGTAGAGGGGTACTCTGGCACCATAGCGAGTCCACCATGCATCTACAACAAAAATACAAATAAGATAAACATAAGAAAAAAATGAAATTTGAAAGTTGAAGCGAAGTATGAAGTTATGAACTTGAAGAGACAATCAAATTTGAAAATACTTGGCATTGTAGTTTTCCTATCAGTTACAACCGTCTCAAAGCCAAATGTGCCACCTGCCATCCTATATTCTCCATTTCTTTGGAGATTTTTGCACGTTTTGCTGGAGATCGCACCATCCTCTGAACACAGGTTAAGAATCCATCCATGATATCAGCATCAAATAAGAACCCACATGGGTAAGAAAATGTGGGGTTCAGGTAGATCCCTGCAGCATGAATGGGACAATGGAGTGTGTTGTTCCATCGTTCATCAATCACTTCCCATAGAAGGAGTTGTTTCTGAAACCCCTCATCTCCCTTATGATCATAGTAGACCCAAATGGACTCTTTGGCCATGTCCATAGCCTCATAAAAATAGCCCATTGTGGGCTTCTCACCATCAACTAACCAAGAACCTTTACCAAAGGTTCAGTAACGGTGCACACCTCCTGCCTCTCCCTTTGGTTTGTGGCTCATTGTCAAAGCATGCCACTCCTCTGAAAGAAACATTCTCTTTACATCCCACATAGAATTCAAGAGGGATTGACAAGATATGAAACTGATGGCAAACCGTGCAATGGCGGGGCACACCAACTCCTTGTTGTTAGTGAATTTTCTCATCAAGCTAAACACAAATGCATGATTATATATAAATCTTGTAATGCTTTTTGATGAGCCAACAATATCTTTGACAAAAGAAATTTTTCTTATGTCTTCCAACATCAAATCAATATAACGTGCAGCACAAGGTGTCCACAAGGTGTCCAAAATAAAGTAAGATGCCTCTCCATAAGCATCCTGTCAACAGCAACATAATTTGCAGCATTGTCCGTTATGACTTGGACAACATGTTTTGTAACCACCTCCAAAATAAACACATCTAGCAAATCACATAATAATTTTGCATCTTTGATATGTGAAGATGCATCAACAAATTTCATAAACATTGTCCCCTTGGGACAACTAACCAAGAAGTTTATAAGGGTTCTCCCCTTTTGGTCGGTCCAACCATCTAACATCACAGTACATCCTGTTCGTGCCCATGATGCTCTAAACTCCTTCAATCTTTTGGTGCAATCAACCTTTTCATCTTGAAGAATGCGGCCTCTAAAGTCATCATAAGAAGGGATTTTGTACCCTGGGCCAACAGTTGCAATAGCACCAACAGCAGGCTGGAAAAATGGACTATTCCTTGCAACACTGAAAAGAATATCACTCTAAAGGAAAAACTTGTCCAACAACTTGTCAGCTTGTTCTTTCTCATTTTTTTTAAGCATTGAAATGATAAATGGTTGTGAACCAGGGGTGGTTCTAGGAACAAAAAATGATGAGGCAGCTACAGGGTTGGTTGTAGACATTGATACTGAAGTAGAACTAGCGCCACTTCCATATTCACCTCCTAACACCTTTCCTGCTAGTTGCTTCTTTAGATCTGCTTTGGCCACTTTCTCTTGCTCTAATTCTTCCAATGATCTCATGGCTCTTCGGATGATTTTCACACTTGTCTTGTTGCAAGGCCCCTACATCATGTCCAGAGATTTGTGCAAGGTAATACTTCAATCTATAAACCCCCCTGACATATGCTGCCCACACAACTTGCAAGACAAGTTCAATCTATCAAACCCTCCATCAGATTCACCAAATTCCCACAGAGGGTCCAATTTCCTTGGCATGTTTGTAACTTGTTTGAACTCTTGAGTTTTAATGTAAGATGAAATTTGAACTTCGAACTTTGAAGTTGAACCTATGGCACAATAAGAATTGCACGTTACAAAAATAAAAAATAAAAAATAAAAATTACATACACAACACATTGAATTTTTGAACTCTCTCTCCACTCTATGCAACAAAAATGAAAAAAAAACCCTCAAAATCCACTCAAAAATCATTGATAATCAATGGGTTATAGAAAATAAACTCAATCCAAAATGAACTCTCTCCACTCTATACAACAAAAATGAAAAAAAAAACCATCAAAATCCACTCAAAAATCATTGATAATCAATGGGTTATAGAAACCCAAGCAAAAACAAGAAAAAAACCAAAACAAAATGGCCAAATTTGGTGCCCATACCTGGAATCCACGATTTGCCGAAGAAATTTGATCCAAAGACAGTTTTCCTGCTTGGGATGCTAAAATCTTTGGGCTTCTTCCTCCTCTGCCCTAGTAGACGCCTTCCAGGCTTCCTCTCCTTCTCAGCTCTCAAACCACGCCGCTGTCTGTTCAAAATGACAAAATAAATCATTTTTCCCTTATAAAACTCGTTGTCCGAGAGCCTGGCAATTATTTCCCATCGAATCACGATTTTTTCAACGATTTTTTTGAAGAAAAAATGCGTAGTAATCAGGGGATTTTATCGGTGAAATGAAAAAGTCGCGATTTTTTAATGTTATCGCGATTTTCGCAACATTGTTCAACAACATTGTCAACTTTGGAAGATTCAAGAAAGATTACATATCTAGATAAAACAAACTTTTTATTAACTTCATCATAGCGACGGTATGCTTTGCAGGTATTTGAATACCCCAAGAATATACACTTACAACTCTTGCACCAAGTTTGTTGCTATAAGTGGAACCAAAGACCCTGAGATGCTTTACCGAAGGAATGTTTCATAAGGAGTCTTGTTTCTAATAGCATTAGATGGACATCTAAACTTTACATATACAACACATAGAACTATGTCAACGCAAAACATCAATTTTACATTCTTGAAAAACATCATGGAAAGTACCATATTTAAGATTGTCCTATTCATTATTTCAGCTACTCCGTTCTGTTGGAGATTATAAGGCACAGTTGTTTGATGTTTGATCCCATGCTGGCGAAGATAGTTTTCAGAATCATCTGAAGTGTATTCTTTTCCATTATCAGTGCGAATAGAGCCAATAGAAGATTGTGCATCATTTTCAATCCATGTATGAAAGTTCTTGAATGTTTGAAAAGCATCAGATTTGTTCTTCAATAAATAAACCCAACACATTCTGATGTAGTCATCAATAAATGCCACCATATATTTATTTCCATTTGCAAAAGGAACAGGCATTGGACCGCATAAATCTGAATGAATGAGTTCAAGTTTTCTATGTGCTCTGGAATGTGAATCAGAAAAAAATTGTTTGCTATGCTTTCCTAGAATGCAAGCATCACATTGTTTAAGTTTCCTAGGAATTGTAGGCAAACCAGTAACACCATTTTTCTTCAAAATGCGAAGGTTGTCATAGTTCAAGTGTCCAAATCTGGCATGCCATAATAGACTTGATGGAAATGTACCTTCATCATAATGAGAATTGTATGAGAAATTTTGTGCACAAGCAGAGGTACCTTGCAGCTTGAGAAGCCTTTCTTCTTATATCCCTGTCATGACAAGTGAGTTATCTGATGCTTTTCTCACCTCAACCTTGCCACCAAACAGATGAATGGAGTGTTCTTCCTAGCGGATGTGGACCAAGGACAACAAGTTTCTCCTCAGCTATGGGAGATATAAAACATTATGCAAAAGATGTTGATTTGGGGTAGCATCGAATGTGCTCTAGCCACGAAAATTGGTGGAGAGGCTAAAGCACATGATATCTCCAATACCTAGAAATGGTTTGGGCAGATTCTAAACAGTTTGAGAGATATTAAAATAATTAATATTTTTAATGGAGTCCCTAAGTCTAAACTTAGGGAAAATAAAATATTAATGTGAATTAATATAAAACTGTGTTAGAAGGGTCCAAAAGTCATGGATCAAGCCAGAGTTAATCTTAGTCGTTGATTTATCAATGAGAAAAGTATAAGAGGAGGCTTGAGGGTCACTTGGAGAACACACCGAGTTGATCAAGATTTCGATTTTCTGGGGCAGGGTTTGCTGAGGAAGTCGAAAGAGTGATCAGAGTTGCAGCTGATGGGCAGTGAATACAGAAACAGAGAGGCAGAGATAGTACCAGGAGGATCAGCGCAGAAGCCGGGAGAGAGGGATGCAAAGCCAACCAGAGGTTCACTCAGAGCCAGCCAGGGCTCACGCAGAACCAACCAGGAGCTGCGCAGTGTCTCAGAGAGCCAACATGGGTGACGCAGAGGCTCTAAGGGTTGACGCAGTGCCTCCAGAGGATGACGCAGGGCGAGCTAGGGTGACGTTGGGCAGACGCTGGGCTAAAAAGGGCTAACCCGGTCCCTAGAGGCTGTTGGGGTTTTCATGGGGCAGATTGGAGCTGGGAGCTGTCAGAGTGTTTATCCGGGGTTTCAACCGGAACATCTGTCTCCGATTGAGAGGTACTACTGCCGAGATTATTATCTGTTGGGTGGGTCGGTTTTGGCACCCAGATTGTATTCTGAAACTGCTTAATAATTAAAACCATCAGATAGTTGCACCGGTTTTCCCGCATTGGGTTTTTCCGGGGACAATGGTCCAAAAACAACGGTGTCACTTGTGTGCTTGTTTTGTTTGCTTCAGTTGATGATCTGTAATGTGTTGAGCGTGTACTTGTATTTATTTTCAGTATTTACATGGTAAATAACTTGTTAATTAATCAGAACAAGTAGGCAGAAATAAATCAGAAAAGTACATGAAGGGTTTCTAACAATTAGACTTAGAAATTCCAACAAAAGAAACTCTGGAAGACTAGGCAATTTGAGCCTGATTGTGCCAAGCCCTAATGCCTTGAGTTTTGAATTGTCTACAAAGTATACTGCTCCATCAACATTGTCAGTAAATTCTTCAAAAATATATTTTCTAAAATTCATGTGGCAAGTTGCTCCTAAATCAAGCAACCAATCATTTTTCCAAGAAGCAAGTGAAGCGTTAAACAAGTCTTCATTTACTCCAATATTACAATGTGCCATAACATAGTGAGTGGATTCAGGTGCTTTACCTTTCTCTTTGTCATCGGTTTTACATTTGGGTTAATCTGTTTCCTGCTCAATTCTATCCCAAGGCAACTTGCATGTAGATGCATCATGTGATCCATCTCTATTGCAACGTATGCAATGAAGATCAGACTTTTCTCCTCGAGAGTGTTTGCCTCCCCTGCCTCTAATATTTCTTCTTCCTCTTCCTCTTCGACCACCTCTTCCTCTAGAAGAATCTTGAGCATGATTCTTCTCTCTATGTGCAAGACACACAGCGTCTTCAGAAGACTGAGGAGTTGTCTTCTTCCCAAAAGCTTTCTCTCTCTCAGCAAATTAATTCACAAGGGAGTCAAAGGTAATTTCTTTGAGGTTTCCATTTGCTTGCAATGACTCAAGATAATTTGAATAAGTGGGATAAAGTGCCTTGACAAAAGCTATCAAAGGAATGTCTAGTTCAAAATTATTGACTTTGATATCATGCATAATAGATTTTACTTCTGATAAAGTGCCTTGACAAAAGCTATCAAAGGAATGTCTAGTTCAACATTAGTGACTTTGATATCATGCATAATAGATTTTACTTCTGATGCAAGGGCAAGAGGATCATGATTTTGTAATTCAACACTGAAAAATTTAATCATTAGTTGGACAACTTCAAGCGCAGAGTGAGAGTCATAGAGTTCCTTCAATTTTTGTATGGCTTCAAAAGCATTTGAAAATGGTGAAGTATGGCGACTCACCTCTTCATTTACAGATGCTGCAATCAAGGCATAGGCCTTGCTGTTCTTGTTTTCCCAAATGGAGAATTCCTTGTCTGAGGTAGGCTTTGCCGGTTCATTGTCTCCTTCTCCAACACAAACTCTTTTCCATAGCTCATTAAAAATGAGAGTGTGTTTGATCTTCCAAGACCACTCAGGATAGTTCTCCTTGCCAATAAGAACCACTCCCACAATAGAAATTAGTGAATGCATCATAAAAATTTGATTTGGCCTCAAAACATTTCAGTGGTTGCACAAAAATGTTAATGTATTTGTAATAAAATTCAATGGCTATGTCTCCAAAAAATCATCGCCTGTATTATCCAGAAATATGCGGTCTTCAAAGATCATGTATTATATATGTACCATCCAATATATAACAAGGCACATTCACACTATATGCCAACCAATAAATTCACCATACAACAATTTCACACCTCTGTCATTCAATATATATCGACCAATCTTTTAAAAAGAAGCATGGAAACTCATTCAACATACCATTCAGTCCAAAGAGAAGATTTCAACCAGTCTTTAGAAAAAAGGAGTATTGCAACTCAGTCCTACAACATAGTCCTCCATGCATCGAAAATACCAATTCCGCTACGCACTGAAAGATATTACAGTGGGGAGGTATTACAGAAGTAGCGGGAATGGATGGTGGTTTCAGGTATTTGAGAACAGGAAACCGAGTCGGAGGGTTGTGTAGGAGTTGAGGGTGTCCAAGCTATAAGGTGTTGCGCAGGTGTAGAGGGTCACAGACCAGTGTGTGGAATTATGAACCGGGGTGTGGATTATGAACCAGGATTGGGTTTCGTTGTTGGAGGAGTGGTTGTCGCATAATATGGGCAATTGCACTATGAGCCAACAGTGGTATGGGAGGAAGCCAACCGGAGTTGTATTACCATGGAGGGAGGTATTGTAACCGTATGACCACAAACTAGGAGCGGGTTGGTGACCATTGCGTATGGAGGCCGAGTATGTTGTGGGATCACAGTCGAGGGACCAAACTCAGCGTTTGTTGCGCAGTGGGGAGTCAACTATGTTTGGGACAGCATATGATGCGGAATGGGGAGTCGACTGTGGAAGCAATGTACAATGTAACATAAAAAACCAGGACTGTACGGACTGTGGAGTCAAATAATGTAACAACAGAGATATACCAGACAGTGCCTCCAGCTTCAATGCACCAGCGTTCAATACTTCACAGCGTTCACGCAGAGATCTGGTACACCGGGGTTATGGATGGCAAGAAATATTTCTGAAGAAAAAAATGGCAAAAGGGAGTTACAAGGGCAGACTGGAATGCCAAAAATGGAGCTGGCTCTGATACCATGTCAGGCCAGGAGGTAACTCCTCAAATCAATTGTGCTTATTCATTAAGATTACTCATGGTTATATACATGAGGTGACTCTTGGATTTCACCTCACGATGACTCTTCATTTTCCATTATTTACTATTTACATTATTTACAAGTGTTCACCCAATTCCCATGACTAGGTGTCAAAAGAACCAAAACTGCTTGGTTATATGGGACCCATTACCTCAACAAATTAACGTGTTGAGACCTGAAAGCAAAATTCAACTTTTGTAGGGAACCTTGACATCATAAAACAAAATGTCAATCCAACGCAGAAGAATTCAGAATTTCAACCACAATTTTACCCTAGTAGGGAACCTGGATATGATTTAAGGTAAATGCAAGCAGTTGCTACTCTGACACCATTACTATCTTGAACAGCTGAAAAAAAGGACTGAAGAAAGGTGAAAACAGAATATCAGTTTCTCAAGCTAAAGAAATTAGAGATCCCATCACAGTCAGCTGGAAACTGCTAAAGGTAAAAAGTTAAAACAGAATGCTGCTTTCTTAAGCAGAAGACTACACATTTCGTGCAGGTATTGAAACCTTATTTCCTATACACATCTAGACACCCATAGACATTGCATGCTATCCAGCTCATAAATCAAATGCCTTTGTGGATCTCAAACCTGTGACTAACCTCAATGAACCAAAACTGCTTGGTTATTTGGGACCAATGACCTGAACAAATTGAGACCCAAAAGCAGAATTCAACTTTTATAGGGAACCTTGGCATCACAAATCAAAATGGCAATCCAAGCAGAAGAATTCAGAATTCCAACAACAAAACTATCCTTGTACGGAACCTTGATATGATGGTTGCGTGCAATACGATCATCAGGGCACTCTTCACTAGGATGGATCGGATTGTCCGGCTCACTTTCAAACCCTTCGGTTCGATAGGGTTGTTGATTAACCCTTACCAATATCAGTTTGTAAGAGCATTCATTTCCCACTCGTGCCCTCTGAGCTGCTCTCTAGCGAAGAAGCTATGAAGTTGTGTCCATGTAGTTCCAAAAGAAATGAGACTTCTAATGAGACACCAGACTGTGTTGTGTGTGAGTTGCTGCCTGTAGTCCCTAGTTGCCTTAGTCAAAATCGAACTTTTCGCATCGATATGTCCTTTCCATTTTCATAGGTGAGATCCTTTTCATCCCCCCATACATACATGCATAACCTTACTAAATGCAAACAGTTGCTAATCTTGACACCGTTACTGTCTTGAACAGCTGAAAACAAAGCACTGAAGAAAGCTGAAAACAGACTATCAGTTTCTCAAGCTAAAGAAATTAGATATCCCATCACAGACAGCTAAAAACTGCTATAGCACTTAAAAACAGTTCCCACAACCACTAACATAGTCTTCTAAACTTTAAGAAAATATGTCTGAGAATAATATGCACTTGATTTTTTGAGTAAAGATGCAGAACAAAAAACTAAAATGTATGTCAGTTAAGGTCAACTGTGTTTCTAGTTTCTACCTAACATATCATGAAATGGATGACATGCACAAATATGTGATTTAAAGCAAATTGCAAGAAGCTGTTACTCTGACATCATTGCTGTCTTGAACAACCAAGAACAAATCACTGAAGAAAGGTGAAAACAGAATATCAGTTTATGAAGAAGACATTAGATTGACCATAACAGATTAATAATTTAATCTGCTCCTCCAAATAGGATAGCTATAATGCTTTTCCAAACTGAAAGCAACACGATTTGGAAAATGAAAAAGACACATTACTATTTGCATCTAAGTGATAACTAAAGAAAATCCTGGTAAAAGAAATATATGCCCATGCACTAAATACTCACAATGTGTTATTTCACGACCTCATGAAATGATCATGAATGGAGAAAAAGTAAATATACCTAAGCAAGCCTTTGTAGCATCCCGATCACCACAGCGTTCACAATCTTCTTCGCCACAGAGTTTCTTCTGCCTGAACATAACGAGGGCAGATTTAACAACTAAGGTAAGAAATACAAAGCACGTTGAGCCTATAGCTCTCAAGACAATGGCTGCCATCTTTCTCTTATTCACATACAGTTCAATGTTGACATTTGGACCTTTACTTTATGTGAATAAACCATAAGATGGTTACAGCATTGTTATAACTGCAACTAATCCACTAGACACACCACTCCATGGGCTTAAGTTAAAACTACCTGGGTTTACAAGGCATGCATTCTGACTCGGGAAGAATATGAATTTATAGTAAGGAACACGACACTTGAACAATACGGATGTTTTTGTATAAGTTGCTTGTAAATAGATATTAGTAAGAAAAACCGCATGGAGGAATATAGTAGGAAAAGGCTGATAGCAATTAGTTTAATTAATTCACATAAGATGGGTTTTTCTTGTGGAAATTCAGCTGAGACAAAATGCTAAAAATCTACCGTGATATCAGATTGAGAGATATTTTCCTGTTACTTTAATGTGGTTCTCTGCAATAAATACAGAAATTGTGCCTTGGTGCGTGCGTCATAGGGAAAGATAAGATGTAATAAACAAGAAGCTATCAGCTACTTCAACACAGCAGTTGAACATAAGATTGAAGTGTTACTAGTCTGTACAGACAATCTTGAATATTTATAGTTATACTGTAACACAGCATAGTCCTGTGTTCAAAGTTTTTCAGGCTGTGCATTATGCGTTCTCTCGATCATTCTATGGGGGCTTTGATAGGGTTTCAATTGCAAAGAAATGACCAATATGAAGAAAACAATGTGATGAGTTACCTCTTTTCTTTTCTGTATCCATATGAGTAAAAACGATGCAACAAGAATCAATACCTGCAAAAATGGCAGCAAATTCCCAAAATGGAGTCATAAATGCTCCCTCTGTTTTTGCTGTTACAGCGCTGGGCCAATAAGTCCGGCGAGAGCTGCAAAGTGGCCTGGGAACATTTGGGTAGCGGCGCATTTGCAGGTCTTCTCTGTCCATTTTCCTTGCAGTTATAACGTGCCAAATTTCTTGTGCTCTTGGGACTCGTCTCATCCTCTGACTCAAATAAACGCTTTATTTTGGTATCTATCATACATTCCAATCATCAGAAATCAAATAATTATGATGACATGAAAAATTATGGGTGCTTTAGGCATTTTATGGTTCAGAGTTGCAGGCTAGTATAAAAGAAATAAAATAATATTGATTATGACAAAAATAAAATTTAATATATATGTTTAGTCAGGTTTAATTAAAAGTTTTATAAATTATTAAGAATTCTAATTTATTGTGTTTAATTGTTTTTGTTAATTGTTTTTAGTTAGTATTACCAAAAATATTTAGCTGACTATAAATAGAATATTTTGATATTATATAATAAAATATTTTGATATTTAATATAAAATAATTAATTTATATAAAATCAAAATTAGAGAAATATAAAGTAATTGAAAAAGAAAAAATATATTTATATAAGCAAAAATATTAACTCACTATAATAAATATTTATATCCATATAAAAATAACATAATTATATAAAGTTTAAGAAACCATAAACACTTTAAAAAGAAAAAGAAAAATTACATTTCTATTTTCAATGTGAAAAAAATATATATTTATTACCATTTTAAAAATATTTCAATATAAAATTTATATAAACTATATCAATATCATGATACTTAATAAAATATTTAATATCCAAAAATAAGAAGTAATGAAATAAAAATAATTACTTTATGACAAATCTATAAACAAAATATTTCAATATTTATATTAACTAATATATAACAATGTTAAAAATTTGAAAAAAATATATTTTTATGGTTAAAATTTAAATGGCCTTCCATTTATATTTTCAGATTCAGCAATAATTGGTTGGAATTGAAATTGAGAATCAAACTATGTAGCCACAAAATTTAATGATCAATAAAATTTCCAAATAATTGGAATAAAAATACAATTTAAATAATGAAAATTATACATATAATGATAATATATAATATATATATATATATATATTCAGAAGAAAAAGCTGTATATTATATTGAGTAAATATGTGGATGAGTAATATGAGTAAATATATATATATATATAAAGACTTAGAAATATTAAATCTCTCCAAATGGAAAAATCTAATCCCACTAATCACGGAATCTAATCCCACTAATCACGGGCTAAATCCAAGATTAAAATAAATCTATTCTGGTTGGTTTACTAATAGACTTAACAAAATAGTACTAATATACTTAACAAAATAGCATACATGACAGTACATAAAAATTCCATACTAGCAGTGCTCTGCCCTGCCTTGCCCAGATGGTATGAGTGTCAAACAGATAAACCTGAGGCCTTGGGTGATTTGGTGGAGTAGTTACCCTTCGACCTGGCATCTATAATAATATGTTCTTTGAGATTGCAGACTCTGACCACCCATCCCACCCAACCCAAAGAAATGAAAAATAAGATAGGAAGGAACAGCAAGGAAAACGATGTGAATATTGCAACCTAAAGATGGTGTGAAGAATAAGTGGTCATTCAACTGTATTCGTTTCCAAAACTTAAAATCTGTTCATTCCAGCAGTATATTTATTTTCTTGAATTCAAAAAATATTTTCCTTTGGCTTATTTTGAAAGAAGGAAGTGTCAAAATGGTAGTACCTGATGAAGGCGGTTGAAGGTTTTTGGATTCAGAATTTGGGGTGGAAGGAGTTCTGCTTTTCAGACGCTCTGACCGGCGAATGGGAGTGCATTCCAGGACCGATTTCTGAGCAGAGTGGGTTTTGTATTTGCGCGGGGATTTGGTAACCTTGAAGAATGCTTTCAGGTCTCCTGCTTGCTTTTGGACTCCCAACTCTGCCATGCGAGCCTTTAAAGAGAGAGAAGCAAACCTATTATCGCTCTGAAAATACATGAAACAACAAGGGAAAAAAAAACGAGTCTAAATACCTGGTTCTCAGCAATCCTGGCCATGCGCAGAGATTCATAGGCATTGTTAGGGGAAAGGGGTATGCATGTTTCCTCAATCTTGCACGACTTTGATTTCCCCATTCTCGTACAAACACACAGAAACAGCTTTACTTCTGAGAGAAACTACTGAATCTATAATGGAGCGGAGACTGAAGTGGAAACACTTGCGGGTTTTAACAACAGGTTACTTGGCACCGCTCGAAAGGTTTTACCAACGGCTAGCTTGTTTCCCGTGTATTTATCATTTAAATCTCAAGATGTACCTTTTCATGTATAAAGTAAGATACTTTTTGCAGTAGTCTATAACGCGACTTTTTGAAAGTCTTTCCGGCGGTTTTTTCCGGTCAAAATCCGGCAGGAATTCATTGGAATCCAAGTTTGATAGCTAGTTTCTGCACAATCAATGGCTCCCAGGGGTTTTTCAGGGCGCTGAATCCAAATATGCAGTTAAAAAACCATTTTAACTGCTAAAAATCAAGATTTAACCTCATTTCTTCCGCCGGATTCCGTCACCGGAATCTCCAAAAAGTCGCATTATAGACAACTCCATACTTTTTTAGGTATATGTTAACTAGATAAATATTCATTAACTAGGTATTTGTGAACTAAGTAAGTATTAAGTTTTGTATAAATATTCATTTAGCCGTTAAATTTTTAGGCCCAGATGTTACAAAAATAAGATTTTAAGAGAAATGGAATATTATGGATGGTTTAGATTTAATAATATGAGAATATTTTTAGTTTTATATATAATATAATGGATGAAATCAAGGGTTTTTCAACAGTTTTTACTTTTACTCTTTTTATTCTATATTATAAATTCTCATAAATATGAATGACACATAAATATCTTGATTACTATCAAAACATTTTGAAGTATATGGTTGTGCTAGTATATGTGAGTATTTGGCATTCTCTCCAATCTCTAATATATGAGATATAAGTAAGTTGATTTGTGTGGGGTTTAGTCCCATCAAATTATAAGTTCAAACTTTGTCAAGAGGGGTTGAAGGTGGGAGCTTGTTATGGGTATAAAGATTGTCCCACAAAGTGTCTAGGTTCGACCAATCCTCACAATTTTAGTGGCAATATCTTATAGTTGGGTAAATCATTCTTCCAACCAACATTAGGGTTGGGTCCAACCATGAAATGTCTACCAAGCCTAATTTGGAAAAAAAAAAAAAAAAAAAAAAAAAAAATATATATATATATATATATTATATATAAGAGAAGATAGGGGACCTCTATCCCTTAACCTAAGCAACCACATTAGGGTTGGCTCCAACCATGAAATGTCTACCAAGCTAATTTGACAAAAAAAAACTAAAAAACTAAAAAAAATAATATTATATATATATATATATATATATATATATAATATATATATATATATTAAAGAGAGATCGGGGACCTCTATCCCTTAACCTAAGCTATGATAATACAATGTGGTCATTTTCTTCTAAATGGCTAACATGTCATTTATGAGACTTGAACTTAGGTGGGGAGGAATTCACTTCCTTCGTGTAACCACTCATACTTCTTTTTTACAAAAAGTATGGATGTAGTCGTTATGGTTAGTTTCTAGTCATGAGGATGACAAGGAGGTGAGCTTTGATCCACTCATCTGTGGGGGAGGTGGGGAATCCAAGCCTCACATGTTCAACCACTACCTTCGAGTACCCCATGGCAACCTCAAGGGTCCAATGCCCTCATGGGAGATTCATTAAATCCCTTTGATAAGGGAAGAAACCCGTTTCAATAAGTCTAACACCTTCTCTCACACACACAAACCTTATGCGCCCATTAAAGTTTGAATCTAGGCTATTTCTATGAGAATAACCCATCCCAAATACCAAGTGAATAGAGAGTCTAGAATAAACAATGTCTATTGTGGGCAAAGGTCATCAAAAGGTAACAAAGATAGAGAAATGTTCCCACAAACATGATAGAAGTCAAGTTCTATGATCTAGACTAAAAACTTGTTGGAAATACTAAGAGGAGGGGTGAATCAATGTTTTGTTACTTTTAACAAATTTTCACTTAGGTAATTTTGGAATAGGATTCACATTACACAATCAATCATCTACAATGTATGAACACAAAAATCAAAGTGCAAGTCAAGACTTGAAGAATACTTGAAAATAATCTTCAATTTATTACAATGATTTGTCATGACACTAATTGTCACGCCCCTACACTGGCGGTACTCTTCCAACCACACTATAGGAGGTGCAGCACCACCGACCACTTTCTTTTTAACAATACTTGCGATCGTGGACTACGCCTACTTTCTATACTTAGTTTATTTTTTAGCTTTCCTAAGTACGCCTTCATTAGCACAGCAGAAACATTCATACATCATTCATAGTTATTATCTTTTAACATATATGCACAACAGATAATAAACCAGGAGGGGCAACTCCCTGAAATATGAGTCTGCCCGATAATATCAATACTTCACAAAATATTCAGTTTTAGAGTCTTTGCAGGAAACCCCAAGTTTCTTTGGTACAATATCTGTCAAATCGTGCAAGTCAGCCTGCACCGTTCAGACCACCTGAACCACCGTTTGGAGTGCCCAAGGATACTTTTGCCCGTCACACCTTGTTCACCGTCGCACTGTTCAGCACGTCGTTGAGCCGTTCCGGCGGACGGCCTCACGTGCCCTCATCCACTCAGTCGTTCGGGTGGACACCCTCACTCGTTCATTCGTTCGACTCGGTGCCCTTGCACGCCCTTGCCCGAACACCTTCACACGTCTTCACCCGAACGTCCTCGAACGACTTCGCTTGTTTGATCATTCGACCCGGCGCCCTCGCACGACTTCACTCGAATGACTTTGAACAATCATTCAGGCAAACGCCCTCGGATGCCCTCACCCAATCATTTGGCCCGACGCCCTCGCCCGACCTGCAACTCTGTTTTCTATGTTTACCTCAGCTCAGTGTTTTGACCCAAGAGTCCGCCTACACCTTGTCAAATTTTAGTCCTCTCCAAGTTAGCTCGCCCTCTAACTCGCATGAACACTTGGAAACTTCAATTGATTGCCTTTTTCCACCATTCCAACACTTTACTTATATGGCGGTTGGTCCATCGTTTGGGGCGTCGACTCATCAAGCCGACCCACCGTTTCGTTCAACTCGCCCCAACTTCGCGTCGACCCATGGTGTGGGCACCCATGTGCGGGACCACCCCCACATATAAACTTTCCACCGCCCAACACTTAGTCATTTTCACAAGATGACTTCGCGTCGCATGTTTCCTTTGTTCAGTCGTCTCGTCGCACCATTCGCACGCGCCCTCAACTCGTCGTTCAACCGCCCAGCTCGTCGCTCGCCCGTCATGCGCCCGTGCCAACTCTCACTGACCCATCCATTAAACGCGCCCGCCCGACATGCCCAACTCGTGGGCCTAACATACTCCCCCACTCTAAACAGTTGTCATCCTCGACAACACCATCATACGACATCGCAAAGTGTCGCTAGCTTCAACATCCAAAGCTGCCAATGCTACCTGCCTCTGCTCTGGCATCGCACAAACCATAAAGGCTTATGTCTCCATGAATCAGAAAGTCTCCTCAATCCATGATCATCAACCACATCCATCGCAATCCCCACATGTTGCTCCCACTGTGGAAGGTTGGTCCCTCCAACTCAAGCTACATGCTTACTGCAACATATCGTGTCGACTTCATCATGTATCGCCATCGTGTGAACTGCTGCCATGATACTCCAACATAATGCTAACACATTTTTGTACACTTCTAGACCCCATGATTTGAAATAGTCAGGTAGCTAGTCCAACTGTCACGTTCAAACCATGAGAGTGTGCATCCTCACGCCACCATCAGTCGTTTCTCAGACTCTTGTCACAACATCAACTCGATCAAGAATCCATCTCCATCTAAGTAAGCCATGCCTAGGTCCATGAAGCAACATGTTGCCCATGATGTTTGGTGTCAATGTGCTACATGAAATCAACCACACCTATCCCAACATCATCATCCATATGTGTAAAATCCATCTCCTCAATATGAAGAGATCCCCTCATCAAATCTGACTCCCGATGTGCCACATCCAAGTCCATGAAGCGACCTCCATCATATTTGTAATGTGCCATCCCTCAAGTCTGCCAAGGAAACAAGTATACACTTGTCTCATCTCCCATGTGTTGCCCATGATCATAGACCAATCAACTCCCATGTGTAAAAAGTGGTTAAGTCTCAGCTCAACCCATGCCCAAGTGTTGCCACCAAGGCATCATCATCGCTACAACTCCATCACTCCAAAGTGTCTCATATCGATCCTCCACATCAAGTCACTCTCTCAAGCACACCCATACATGTACTCAAAAGTATGCACCCCATACTGCATCAAAGTCCCTGACCTCAGCTCCTCAATGCATCAGATCCTCCAAGTCCACCATAATATGAAGTCCCTAAAAGTCACAACCTCATGTTATCATGAGCTCCATGAGTCATCTCCAACCAACATCCTAGCAAGCATACATGTCTCGGCCCAAAGGTCTCTACAAGATGCCTCAGCTCTCCATGTAGTAGGAATGCTCCATAGTCTGCTCACAAATCCAACCAAGTCCATGGCCTTGTTGTACAAGAGTGCACAACATCCCCATCAACTCATAAGTAAAACATCTCCATGTCACATCAGCAAATCCACCTGCACAACATCCCTGCCTTGGCACTCCTCATTGGATGCCCATAAGTGACACCTCTACAAGTTCTCCTGCATAATGTCCCTGCATAAGACTGTCATGCTCCATCTTTCCAACTCGATGTCCATGACTCTAGTTCCCCATGTTGTCAAACTAAGTAGACCCATCACAACAATCGGTCATCTTCATCCAAGTCTGCAACCCGGTCTAGTGAACTCGATCACCCAAACCATATCATCATCACATGAGTCTCTTCCACCATGGCTCCCCCACTGAAGGTTCCACCAAGACGTCCTCTTGGTCTCGGCCATGAGAAGTCCACCCAAGTATCATCATACTCAAGTGTGTGCCCTTCTCCAATCTATCCATGAGTCATGCCGGGCATTTAGCCAATTTCTCCATATGGCTAAAGCATGACCCATTCCTTCGCAATGATCATCACATTCCTCCCTCGTCACGGGCATTTGCACCTTCTACCATAAGGTCACAAACAACCCCAAGAGGCTTTGCAACATTCAATGGTCCTTGCCTCTCCATGCAAGGTCTCATAGTAGACATACATGGTAAGATCCTCCATCGCATCGGCAAACTGATTTTGCCCTTCCCTGCATATGGCCCATCTACCAAAAGCTCAAATGAAACACAAGTATCAGTAGTACTTACTTCATCATGAGGCTCCTCCATGTCAGTTTCCACATCCACTGATGTCTGCAAACTGCAGGATCCTAGTCCAACTTGAACAATTTCAAGTTCATGCTCCATCGTTATCATATATGCAACATCCTCAAACATCAAGGCTTCCTCTTCTTTGTCATCGCAATCTGCAACTGCAACCTGCTCCATTGCCCAACCAAGTCAAAGAAGTTTGTCTTCAAAATTCATTTCCAAGACTTCAAGTTCATCTCGAATCCGTGGGTTCTCCTCTTTCATTAGCTTCAACTTGTACAAGGTCAGCAAGAGCTTCCCTTCGCATTCTTCCAAACCTGCCATGTCTTGTCATTCAGCTTGGCCCAAGCACGATGCTTCTCCCCTGCTAAACTTGTCACGAAGTATAACACTTCCTTCGGTAAGCCTGGTTCGACTGAATCAGGCTCTGATACCAACTATCACGAAGTGCAGTGGGATCAGCTTTTTTGCAAATTTGATTCTCTGAATCAGGCCTCTGATACCAACTGTCACGCCCGTACACTGGCGATACTCTTCCAACCGCACTATAGGAGGTGCGACACCATCGACCACTTTCTTTTTAACAATACTTGCTATTGTGGACTACGCCTACTTTCTATACTTTGTTTACTTTTCAACTTTCCTAAGTACACTTTCATTAGCACAGTGGAAATATTCATACATCATTGATAGTTATTAGCTTTTAAAATATATGCACAACAGATAATCAACCGGGAGGGGCAATTCCCTGAAATATGAATCTGCCCGATAATATCAATACTTCATAAAATATTTAGTTTTACAGTCTTTATAGGAAACCCCAAGTTTCCTTGGTACAATATCTGTCAAATCATGTAAGTCGGCCTGCACTATTCGAACCACCCGAACCACCGTTTGGAGTGCCCAAGGATACTTTCGCTCGTCGCACCTCATTCATCGTCGCACTGTTCAGCACGTCATTCAGCCGTTCGGGTGGATGCCCTCGTGCGCCCTCGCCCGTTCAGTCATTTCGGGCGGATGCCCTCGCATGCCCTCACCTGTTCAATCATTTGGCCCTACGCCCACGAATGCCCTCGCCCGAACACCTTCGCACGTTTTCACTCGAACGTTCTCAAACAACTTCGCCTGTTTAGTCATTCGGCCCAACGCCCTCGCACGACTTCCCCCGAACGCCTTAGAACAACTTCACCCATTCAGTCGTTCGGCCCGGCGCTCTCGATCAAACGCCTTCGAATGATCATTCAGACAAACGCCCTCGCCTATTCGTTCGGCCCAATGCCCTCGCCCGACTTGCGGCTCCATTTTCTTCGTTTACCTTGGCTCAGTGTTTCAGCGCAAGAGTCTGCCTACACCTTGCCAAATTTCAGTCCTCTCCAAGTTAGCTCGCCCTCCAACTTGCATGAACACTTGGAAACTTCAATTGATTGCCTTTTTCCACCATTCCAACGCTTTACTTATATGGTGGTTGGTCCATCGTTTGGGTCGTCGACTCATCAAGCTGACCCACCGTTTCCTACAACTCACCCAACTTCACGTCGGCCCATGGTGTGGGCGCCCATGTGCGGGACCACACCCACATATAAACTTTCCATCGCCCAACATTTAGTCATTTTCACAAGATGACTTCACGTCGCACGTTTCCTTCATTCGGTTGTCTCGTCGCACCGTTTGCACGCGCCCTCAACTTGCCATTCAACCGCCCAGCTCGTCGCTCACCCGTGCCAACTCTCGCCGACCTGTTGGTTAAATGTGCCCGCCCGGCACGCCCAAATCGTAGGCCTGACACTAATCCTCAGTAAGCACCAACTTACAAAAAAAATTGCAGGCTTTAACCTGTCAAGAGGATGAGGACACCAATCCTTAGTGAACTCCAACTTACTACTTGTTCACTTATTCAAGAGTCAATCCTTAGTCAAAGAAAGTTTTCCCTCCTGACAGCTGCTCCTCTATTCACACAGGATTGTTGTCAGCACATTGGAACTTGTCCTTTCTCAAAATCAACAATTAAATTCAACTTCCAAGACAACTAAAAACTTGGCCTAGAAGATAGTATAAAGCTCAACCCAATAGTTGTTGAATTCGGTCTCCTTCACAGACCTTGAAGTCAACCTCCTTAATAGTAAACAACACTAGGACTCAACCCTTAAGACAGACATAAATTTGACCTTCCACATCAGAGTTTGGCCTTTTACACAATCCTGAAATTCAACCTTCAAAAGGGACAAAATTTGAACCTCAATAAGGCGAAGACTTGGCTTCTAGAACAATTTGACAACCAACCTTCTAACTAACCTAAAAATTAAAATTGAAGGCTTCTTCTAAAATTTTGCAAACTTATTTATGTCTTATGGGAAATGGATCGAAATTGCAAAAGCACATAAACTTGGTAAACTTATTTAATTTTTGTAGATTTTAACAGTAAAAAATAGACAACATGCAACATCACAAAACAACAATTTAATGATGGAGTTCACCCCTCCTGGGCTATGTCTTTGAGTCCATCTTCCAATGTTGGCCCTTTATATTATATGCTCAAATTTAAAATTGCATCAACATACAATGCTCAAATTGCAAAAATAACAGTACCATTGTGTCTAAGACATCCAAAAACCCCTATGTAGGCTCCTCTTTGGCTCAAAAAAGCTGAAAAAGGGTCAAGTTAGGCCTCCTTCTTCATTTCCCTACTAACTGTTCTACAAAATTGACCCTTTATCAAAATTGTCAATGAATTATGCCTTTGGCGGATATACACAGCAACAAATTTGCGCGTGTTCGACGACAAATTCACCATAAATAGTGCAAATTGTTGAACCTTTAGTTTGACACTGTGCCCTTAACTTTCACCCTTCGGTCAATCACGTGGCACCATATGATCAGGGAGCGCGGGCTAGAGGCCACGTGCCCTGTCAACCTTTGCACTTGGTCACATTATTGTTGATAGGGTTGCGGGCAGGGTGCCACCCGCCCACCCCTCCCGCATTCATCGTCGGTTGTTGCGTGTAGTCAATGGGACCGGGGTTAGGGCCACATGCCCCACCCCTCCCGCTAGACACGACATTTATGCCATAATCCATATAAACTGGGTCTAGGTCGGTCGGGTGAGCTCGTCGGCCTACCCCCCCCCCCCCAAACGACGAAATAGTTACATGTTAAATAAAAGCGGCCCACATTATATAATAAGAAACACCGTGCGATATAGTGGTAAGGCGTGCAGTTTGTGGCATTGAGGTCGTGGGGTCGAACCTCGTCGAGGTCGGTCGATCCATAACAAAAAAAAATTAGACAAACTTCGAGGGCCACGTGGCATCTTTCAATTGGATCCACACAAAACTTGTCAACCAATAAAAACATGCCAACTGCCCCCATGTACAATCAAGCCACGCGTCATGTCCTAATTGGCTCGTCTGACAACCATACTACATAGTCAATGTTGAAAATGCAGCAAGAAATTCCTAAATTAATTTTGTCCTTGAATTAAATTAGGAGAAAATTGTAAATCCACATCACAAGACAACTTGTATGAGTTAACTAAGTTAATTTGACTTAGTTGACTCAGTTAATTCGAGTTGAGGGTCTAACTTGAGTCGTGTAGAGTGTCCCCTACTTTATAGGAGCCCTGGTTGAGTTTATTTTGAGTTGTAATTAATTAATTCAGTCAACTGAGTTAAAGTGAGTTAAACTAGTTCCAATTGATGGAGGAACTAGTAGGAGGTCTAACAATGGGGTGTTGCTTCATGTGTTCAACCAGTTAACTGATAATTTAGTCATAAATAACTCATGCATGTGTGATCTTAGAGTTACCAAGTTGAGATTGGAGTTCAAGAGCAGTGTACTATCAGTTGTATAATTATCCTAATTGTACAAATGGTGCATGCAATGAGAGGTAGAGTCTAAAGGAACTCCTCAATACAATGGAGGAAAATTCCTATTAAATAGACGCCTAATTCCTCATTGAATGGCACAAGGAAATATGGAGTTGGGCAAGCATAAAATTGGTTAAGTATTCGCCAAGGCTTGTCTAGGAAGCAGTGAGACAAATAGAGATAGTGCAGAGGTTGCTTGGGCTTGAGAAAAGCATTGTAATTTTCTCATATTTTTTTACTAATGCAATATACAAATAACAGGGGTTTTTAGCTGTGGCTTTCCCCAAGAAATCATTGTGTGATGTATTTTGTGAATTCTTTCTCTTGTATGCTTCATTATTTCTCTACCAATTGATTGTTTTCGCTGATGAGTAGAGTAGATTCAAGTCTTTTGTTTAGAAAATTACATAAGCAGTTTGAATCTACAAGGAATTTCTACAGTCAGCTTGTTGACATCAGCGCCATGTTAGCGTACGGTATGCCCAGTCAACCCTGCAAGTTGACTTTTTAGCTATTTGCCAAAAACTTCCGAACACAATAACTTTCTCATATAGTGTTAGATTGAGGCAATTCAAGCGTCATTGGAATCAGAATGACGAAATATACGATTTGGCATCAGTTTCGAGAGATTTGAGCACTTTGATTTTTTAGCATATTTTTGATCCTTTGGATCATTCCTTCCAACTAGAATCTTTTGGACCACCAAAAGTCTATTTTTACTCAACAAGTGAGGGTACAGCTCCCTCACTTTCTCGATCTCAATCCACTTTGCTTTACTTGGATTGGTACCTTTGAGCCCCACTCGAAGGTACTCCACATTGCCTTTGCGTAAAGTCTTGATCCTCCTGTCAAGAATTGAGTCTTCCTGCAACTCATTTAAATATTCTATAGATGGAATATGATCATTCTATTCATGATAATCAATCATTGGAGGCTCATACAATCTCAAGTTTTCTACATTCACAATAGAATAAATTTGCATGTAAGGTGGAAAATCTAATCGGAAAGCATTGTTACCAATCTTCTCCAAGATTTTGAAAGGACCATATCTTATTGGCTTGAGATTTTTACCTTCACCTTGTAGTCTTTCCTTGTTGATGTACAACCAAACTTTATCTCCCACTTGGAAATCATGATCAACCGATGCTTCTCATGTCTTGCTTTATAACAAGCTTGGATTTTCTCTAGTTGTTCTTGTACTTTTTGATGCACTAGCTAATTTTTTTTAATGAAATGCTTGGCTTTGTCCACATCACTATGTCCATTTATTGCAATATCTTTACTAAAGATGAAATCCAAAGGAGAATTTGGAAAATAACCCAAAAAAACTTCAAATGGAGACACTTGTGTAGATGAATGCTTGGCACGATTGTAGGCATGTTGGATGTAATGCAAATGCTCATCCGAAAGTTTAGAAAGCTTACCACAATATTCTTGAAGGAGATGCACTATTGTTTTGTTCAATACTTTTGTCTGGCCATCGGTTTGTTGATGAAATGTTGTGCTCTTCTTCAACTTTGTGTCCATGAGTTCCCATAAACTTGACCAAAACTTCCTGACAAATCGAGAATCTCGATCATAAATAATAAAAGTGGATAACCCAAAGTGAACCCATGCATTTTGGAATAACGTCTTTGCAGTTTGTTCAACTGTAACTTGTTTCTTACATGGCATCAACACACATTTTGTTGAAATGATCCACAACAACATATAGATAATCATGACCTTTCCTAGACATTGGTAGTCCCCCAACAAAATCCATAGAAATATTTTCCCAAGGACGACAAGGAATAGGAAGTGGAGTGTACAAACCTAATTTCCTATTGCTTGGCTTGCTAGTAGCACACGTGGAACATCCTCTCACATATTTTGAAATAATTTCATTCATGTGAGGCCAATAACAATACCTTTGAATTTGAGCAACTATTTTGCCTACACCAAAGTGACCAATAATAAGAGAATTGTGGGCTTCCCTTATGACATTGACTCTTTCACCATGTGGAACACATAACTTGCCAAGATGATATGACAACTTGTTATGAACATGATAATCCAACTCTTCAACATGATTGCCTTGACTCAAAGTTGCATAAACATCTTTAAAATCTCCACCTTGAGCATATTGTTCAATATAACTTTCATGCATGGTTGGGTTATGCTTAAGAATGATAGATGCATTAAAAATAGGCCTTGATAACATATCTGCAACTTTGTTGTATATACCTTTCTTATTCTTGATTACCAAATGAAATTGTTGTAGGAATCTCATCCACCTAAAATGTCTAGCTTCTTATAGTTGGTTTGTGATTGTAAATGTTTCAAAAGTTGATGGTCAATATGCATAAGCGTTTCTTTACCATCAATTAATGTTTCCATTTTTTCACGCTTTTTACCAAAGAATACACCTCTTTATCATAAGTTGGATAGTTAATTACTGCATTAGTAAAGGTTTCATAATGATAACAAATTAGCTTACCATGTTGCATCAAAACTGCTCCCATAGCATAATCGCTTGCATCGGTTTGGATCTTAGTTGCTTAAGATTTGGAAGTGCTAGAATTGGTGGTGTATGATTTTCTCTTTCAAAGTGTCGAAGGCTTTCTGTTGCTTGCCTCCCCACAGAAAGACCTATTTCACACTTGTCAAAGCATGTATTGGTGCTACAATGAGTGAGAGGTTAGCGCTAAATTTTCTCCAATATTGGATTGCTCCCAAAAAGATCCTAAATTTTGTTACATTGTTGGGTTTAGGCCAACTCACAATAACATCAACTTTTGAGGGATCAATCTTCAATTCACCCCCTCCTACAATATGACCCAAATAAACCAAAGAGGTTTTCCCAAATTACATTTAAACATCTTCAAATACAACTTCTCTTTCTTCAAGATTTCTAAGACTTGTTTGACATGCTCTTCATGAGTCTTATTGAAAATCAAAATATCATGTAAATATATTATGGAAAAATAATTAAGGAATGGTCGCAACACATCACTCATGACTCTCATGAATGTTGCAGGTGCATTGCAAAGACCAAACGACATAACTAACCATTCAAACAAACCTTGTCTTGTCTTAAAAGTTGTTTTCCAAATATCATCTTCAGCAATCCTTATCTGATGATAACCGCTTCTCAAATATAACTTAGTAAAGTAAACAACTTCCTTTAACTGATATAGCAAATCATCAATGCGAGGAAGAGGATATCGATTCTTTACCATGACCTTGTTTAAAGCTCTGAAACCCACACACATGCGCCATGTACCATCTTTAACTGGAACCAAGACAATAAGAGACCTACAAGGAGATGTGCTAGGCTTGCTGACCCCTTTGTCAAGCAACTCTTGAATTTTCTTCTTGATCTCTGCATTCTCCAAAACTGACATTTTATACATGCCAATATTTGGAAGTTGCGCACCCTGTTGCAAGTGAATCTCATGTTGGATTCCTCTTTTAGGAGGCAACCCTTTAGGTTCCTGAAACATCTTGTCATAAGTGTTAACAACTTCAACCAATTCATGTTTGAGTTTAGAATCACATCTTGTGAAAGATTCAGATTCAATAGTACCTTTTGCTTTAATCATTAACAACAAAAAATTCTTACTAGCATTTACAAGCATTTTCATCTAACCAGCACTAACAAGTGATAAGTTCATCTTCTTGTGATGTGCTCTAACAATATAGTCAACTCCATATTTAAAAATATGATATTTGTTCCCATTATGATAGAATATGGCTTTTCGTTCTTACAAGTATGGACTCCCTAAAGAAATTCCAAAAATATTATGTGGTACAACATCAAGCTCTACCTCATTTATAAAATTAGCAGTGATGGAGAATTTGAGTTTACATTTTCTTGTCACTTGTAATTTGGCATCATCACATACCTAACCCAAAGGGTAAGGTTTAACATGAGGTGTAGTTTCTAGATTTAGTTTCTTGACAATTGCTTCAGAGATAAGATTGACTTTGGGATCCACTATCAAACAATGTATCAACTTTTGTATGTTTTGTAATGACCGTGATATGGAAAAACTCACTTCTTTCTTTATCATTTTCAGATTCAAAAGGCTTACTAGAAGAACTAGTACTTGCATTAGAAATTATACCTTTCATTCCCATGGTTGTGATTTTGGTTTCATCACCTGAATCAGATCCTGAATCTTGTTGAGTTGTAGTAGCGGTCTTTTGTTTCCCCTTGTTATTGAACTTCTTTGGTTTCATTTCTGGATGTAATTTCCAACAATGGTCTTCATCATGGCCTTTTTTTGAACAATGTTTACAGGTAAGTTTCTCTTCCTCTTTTTTGACAATAGCATTATTTTTTCCTTTGCCTTTAAACTTCCCCTTTCCTCTGTCTCCAAATTTGGAAGGTTTCTTGCTAGTCTCTTGAGAAACATTATTTCCTCTTGATTCTAAATGAGTTTCCTAAATACATACTTCATCTAGATTTGTGGGATTAAACATAAGTATAGTATGTTTCAAATAACTATGTAATCCACCTATGTATTTAAGAAGAGTACCTTGTGAAGACAAATCAACACCCAAGATTAAATCTCTTCTTCTAAATTCTTATGTGTAACTGTGGACACTCTAACCTTTAGCTTTTCTAAAAAAAAAATCAATCCGTAATTGCTTTTTGCATATAAGGTAATGGATAAAATTGCCTTCTTAATGCAACTATAAAATCATTTTAAGAAGAGATAATTTTACCACTTTTGTTCAAATCTTCTTGAGTTCTAGCCTCCCATCAGATGAGGGTTGCACTTTTCAAACGAAGAGAAGCAAGTTGGATCTTCATAACATCGTCATCAATATTTTGAATTTTGCAATAGACTTCAATTTGACGAAACTAATTATCCAACTTTTCAACATCCCCATTTTACATAGGCAATTCAAACTTGACATCAAGCCTAAGCAAAGGAGACTTAGCATGTCCTTTTGGATATCTAGGAGGAATATGTCTAGGTGATGAAGGAGGTGAGGGTGGAGATGAAGATAGAGGTGAAGGAGGAGGTGGAGGTGGAGGCTTACTCCCATCACCACCATTACCGTTTTGTTGATTAGAACTTTCTCCTTGCATCCTTTTTGTTCTCTCTTCATACAAAACTTTCACCATCTCAGACATATTATAGAAAGCCTTTATTAAATCTCTCTCATCCCTAGACATTAACCCCAGTCCTTCTCCATGTGTCATGACTAGTGTAGTTTGTCGCCTCTTTGAACCAATTTGAGGATTTGGTTCTTCAAGCACTCCTTCTCCTCTTCTCAATTTATACCTTGTAATCATTCAAGAAAAACACTTGCAAAAATTGTCAAACCTTCAAAACAACCATTCCATGATACCAAACTGATCTGAAAGTTTAAATTAAGTGCAAGCTAGTTTATGTCTTATGGGAAATGGATCGAAATTGAAAAAGCACATAAACTTGGTAAACTTAGTTAAGTTTTGCAAATTTTAACACTGAAAAATAGAAAACATGCAGCATCATAAGAACAACAATTTGATGACATATTTTACTCCTCCTGGGCTACGTCTCTTGGTTTAGCTTCCAATGTTGGCCCTTTATATTATATGCTCAAATTTGAGATTACAACAACACACAATGCTCAAATTGCAAAAATAACATTTTCATTGTGTCCAGAACACCCAAAAACCCTTGTGTAAGCTCTTCTTGGGATAAAAAAGGTTGAAAAATGGCCAAGTTAGGCCTCCTTCTTCATTTCCCTGTTACCTGTTTTGCAAAATTGACCCTTTGTCAAAACTAGAAACGAATTTTGATTTTGGAGGATATGCACAATGACAAATTTGTGCAAGTTTGGCAACAAATTTGTCGCAAATGTTGCAAATTTTCAAACTTTTAGTTTGGCACTGCGCCCTTAACTTTCGTGCTTCGGTCAGTCTCGTGGCACCATTTGACTGGGGAGCACGGGCCAGAGGCCACACGCCCCACCGACCCTTGCACTTGGTCACATTATGGTTGATAGGGCCGCAGGTTGGGCATGGGTTGGGTGCCATGCGCTTGCCCCTTGTGTTCATCTTTGGTGGTTATGTGTAATCGATGGGATCGAGACTAGGGTAACACGCCCCACCGCTCTGGGTGTGGGCAGGGTGCCACGTGCTCATCGTTGGTGGTTACATATAATCAATGGGATCGAGGCTAGGGACACATGCCCTACCCCTCCCACCATTCACCATAGTTATGCCATAATGCATATAGCCTAAGGTCGGGTCAGGCCGGTTAGGCGAGCCCGTTGGCCCGCTCCACCACCCCTCCCCCCC